>JAACJP010000071.1:0-86891 GCA_013368375.1 Tricholomella constricta
GTTTATACCCCTATCCGAACCATCGCACAAGGAGGGCACTTTCTAACGTACGACTGCATGCATCTTACGGAGATGACAAGAGCGTTCCACAAGAATAACAGTCGATCAGTTACTAATGCCGTGCACGACGCCGTCTACTTCAACCTCTGCACGATGCTCATCGCGTTATTCAGGATCAATGGTTCTAAAAGTAAGAGTCTATTCGTCTCTTATACACATTTACAGACAGCTAAACATATATTGAAGAACTATACGTCAAACCCACTCACGCGTTGTGTCGTATGGTGACCGGACCCGACGCGTACATCCCAAATACCGGCGAGCAGAGCTTTACCAAAAAGGCGCGTGCACAGGCGCAGAAGAATCCCTGTGTCGTCTGGCGAAAACTACTTGGGAACAAGTGGTGGACCACATGGGATGGACAACAAACGATTTTCTTTTCGCGGGGCGAGGCAACTGGATGGACCGCGGCGAAGAGATCGATTACGCGCGCTTTTTAGTTCTGCAGCAGGAATACGACGGAACGCAGCTTCGTGTTGGGCAATCGAGTGAGGTGACTATAAAGCACATCGTCGATAAAATCTGGGTCAGGCCTTCTTGTCGACATGTACCTATCTAGCTCACCACTGTAATTAATGGCGGAACGCTTCCTGGAGCCCTTTGTATATTTAATTAGTCTCAGGTCTACCGAGGCATTCTCTTCGGATGTCTAGCTAAGATGTTGAGGCAGATACCCCTAACCCTAAACATGTTTGCTCGCGTTGATCCAGCAAGGTCCACAGCGCAGTCCAAAAAATAGACATCCAAAAATTGGTTCATGCCACCTCCTCCTTTGCCCCCTGGCTATCCTGCCGACTCAGAATTTGCTCGCGAGTGGCTGCTGGCATATGAGGCTGATCAAGAAGATCATCGACGTTTCATGGAACAGGCGCGTACCATGGCCGCCAAGATTCCATCATCTTCCTCTGCGTCGCGTCGCCAGGGTGTAAGCGATGAGACTACCCTGCCGATAACGAGCGCGCTTCCGGTAGTTCGACGCCCCGTTCTTTGACACCTCCGCGTTACCTGGAGCCTCTCGCTGACCCCGCGTCGGCTCCTGCTCGAGCCAGTTGAGTTGGATTTCAAAAATTTCGGAGGTCGATTTCGGCGAGGCGTTATGGAAAGCACAAAAGGACAAAGTCTCTTATAAATGGTGCATTGGAAGGGCACCAGTACGTCACGTATTAACAGGATCATCATCTTCGTTGTGCTCATGGTGATTCCTCCAGTGTGTCTCTTGCGCTCAGCGAGGAGACCCGTGCACTTTTGCCAAGACCAACCGGTCGTCCTTCCTTCCGTGTATGCGGTGTCGGAATCGCCGCGTGCACTGCACCTTATCCTATGAATACGCCGCATATCGCCTCGAGCAAGTTTTTGGGATCCCGTCGTCCTGGACACATGCGCGAATTGCGGAGAATTGGGGCTTGGGGCATGAGTCCAGGCGAGCTTTGCCTTGGGCACAGCTCCGTTCGCGTATTAGGAGTCCTTTCTTCAACCGCGGCGCCTTGCACGTCGTCGAGGACGATTGGGACGACGACGACGACGACGAAGAGGATGAAATCGACGACGACGACGAAGAGGATGAAGGCGACGAAGAGCAGGAGGACGGCGATAAACAGGAGAAAGACGAAACAGAGGATGACGACGAAGAGGAGGAAAAGGAGGAAACAGAGGAAAACGACAAGGAAGGAAATGAGCGAGTAGTGAAGCCCAAGCAGCGTAGCGGCAAAGGCGTCGGAAAAGTACGACGCTCAAGGTATATGTTTTCAACGCTGATATTGATATTTACACAGATCTTTACAATCCGAATTCCTGCCCGCCGGCCCGCCATTCGACCAACCTCCGCCATTCCGGACATGCGACCCCTTCAGCCTGTCGCCCACACTCCCCGTCCTCTCCGGCCATCTCCTCCCCTATCGCCTGGGCCATCTCGTCATTCCCAGCGATGGTCTCCTCGGCCGTCTCGGCCATCTCGTCCTCCTCTGCGATCTTCTCCTGGGCCTCCTCCGTCACCCGTCGTCGCTCTTCTCTCGCTTTCTGGCGCTGCCCCACTACGCCACGTTTCTGCATCCCATCCATCTATTTCTGCGGCATTGGAGTCTACTTCTCTGGTTCCTGGGGTTGATACTCCTTTCTCCCCGGCCATACAAATGACATCTTCACCCACCGCAGAGTCTTCTCCTGTGCCTGGGAAGTCCAATCTGCCGATGTGGCCCATCTGGGCTGCTCCTCCTGTGGTGAACATCTCTGACGCATCGAAGGACCGCCTTGTTCAATTGTACAACGACCTTGCAGCTCGCATAGTGCGCCAGAACGACGCATATGCTGTCTTGGAGGAGAAATCGGCCGTGGCTGAGACACGCTGCAAGGCTCTGGAGGAGAAATCGGCCGTGGCTGAAACACGCTGCAAGGCTCTGGGGGAGAAATCGGCCGTGGCTGAGACGCGCTGCAAGGCTCTGGAGGAGAAATCGGCCGTGGCTGAAACACGCTGCAAGGCTCTGGAGGAAAAATCGGCCGTGGCTGAAACACGCTGCAGGTATCTGGAGGAGCAGCTGGCCGTGGCTCAATCGCGCCAAGACGACCAACGTGAGCAGTGGGCTTCACGCTGCAGGGATCTGGAGCAGCAGTTGGCCGTGGCTCAATCGCGCCAGAAGGATTCGGAGGCGGTTGGGGGAGATTTACAAGGTCAGGTCGACACCTGGAAGGATATCGCCATGTGGGAGCGAAGGCATGGTCATGGTGAGTGCGATCCTCGGTGGTCTTTTTTTCATCTCACCTCTGACACTTTACCTTTGTCAGCTGTGGAGGCTCGAGAGTCCATCGTGCTCAGCTGTGTGTTGTCTTCCTCCATTTACCTGGAAATTATCCAGAATGAGCACGATTCAGTAAATGGTGTTTCGCAGTTCACTCTCGATCACTTGCACAGAAATATGCGGAAAGCCGTCCGGACGGGGCTGTATGGCCTACCGAAGCATCGCCCGATCACGGATGGCATCGTGTTCCAGGACCCAACTATTGATCTCCCTTCTGATGACACTTTGGCTAAAAGAATGTTGGAGGAGTACGATATCAGGCGCAGGAGGCATGATGCAGAAGAGGATTCAGAAGAGGATTCGAAGAGGAACGCAAGGCTACGTTCTCCTGATCCTCCTTCTTCCGAGGTTTTGCTTCAACAAATGTGGGAGGAGTATCATGATAACAGGCAGCGCGATGCAGGCGAGGATTTGAATATGAACGCGAGGCTACGTTCTCCTGATTCTGAGCTTTTGCTTCAACAAATGTGGGAGGAGTATCATGATACCAGGCAGATGCAGACAAGGATGTGAATATGGACGCGAAGCAGGCAGGCCCGCATTAGATTTTTATATTTCTTGGTCTGATTGTACAACCACCAATATATTGGCACTGTCCAATTTGTATTCTTTGTGTGCGCAGTGAAGGCAGGGGTTTTGCGCACACACCTTTATTAAAGAAAATCGGTCAAGAACTAGGTTCACAGAGTCGGACGGTCGGGAGGCGAGTGAAAACCTCCCCTCGTGGGGAGTCACGTGACATCGCGGGAATAACCGGGTAACGCCTCACTAGAGAGCTGTGACCCGTTTCCTCCCTTTCTCTCTCTACCATCTTGACCATCGGATAACGCCTCCACGGAGAGCTGTGGTCCGATTGTCTTTAGTCATGGATAACGCCTCCTCTGGAGTGCAGTGACCCATGCAGCTTCAGGACTTCTCCTCTCTAGCCATGGATAACGCCTCCCCTGGAGTGCAGTGACCCATGCAGCTTCAGGACTTCTCCTCTCTTGCCATGGATAACGCCTCCTCTGGAGTGCAGTGACCCATGCACCTGCAGGACTTCTCCTCTCGAGAAGTTCCACAAAACGGCATCACAATGGTGGGGGCACCGCGGACTTCATTCAAGAGAGTCGAAGTCCTGCCTTGTAAACCCATGTAAGGCGTTCTGCTTCTCAGTACAAACGCCCCGGTCGAATCGTCGGCCGACGGCGATTCCCCTCGAAGAAAATACAAATTCAGTTTGCTCAGCTCTCCCCTAATCGCCCTTGCGTCTCAACCTTAGTCGACAAGAAAAAAATCAAAATCGAAAACTGAAGCGCCCCGGAACTTTGAGCCCCTAAGCTCTCGACGCCTGAAATCAGTGTTCAAGTGAAGCTATCTGCAAAGGACGACCACGAGGAATCGTCGCTCCAGTCGGAACAAAATGAATCTCTCCTTGATTAGCTGAAGTGCCTCCCCCAAATCCTGCCTCTTCTACCGGTGATGAAGCCGAGGAAAGCGAGGTGATCATACGGGAACCGCGCGACCGGTCCCCTACTGTGGAAGATGTACTGGATCAGGAGAGTCTATCACGCTAGACCCTCACTGCCTTCCGGAAAAGGGCCATTACGGGACTTGAAGACTAGTTTCAGCGGTGGCAGTAATGCGGAAAACCGCGACTCCCCTCCCCATTTCCCCGGCGGGTTCAACAAGGAACTAACCATTCCTGGTAGCGCTGCGAGGAGAAGGTCAGAAGACGGCCGTTCTGTATCGACCGTTCCTTCCCTGAGATATTTAGCTAATGCGACCCAATCCCTGTCGTTCAGTCAAGGGACAAGCTTGGCCATCTCCAACGGACCTACTGAAACCTATTCGTCTATCGACCGCACTCGCTGGACGGAATCTGTGCTTCGAATTGCCCGAAACCATCTCGAACATAGCTAGGAAGCACGCTATAACCACGTTAACCGGAGTAGAGACTCTTCCTTCGTTCGAAAGAGTGGGTTCCGTTACGACTGCAGCGGTCGCGCCATTCATGACGCCTCCCTTAAGTTAAGTTATCGACTGTTTAAATTCATACCCCCACCCGACGAGTGGACTAGCCGCGTGCATTAGAACGCTCCGCATAAGCTCACCGGCAACCTACCTAGCCTAATGGAGAAACCAGGCAGCGGAGGAAATGCCAACAGAGGTGGCCCCCCGACGGGGGGCGGAAATCCTGTGAACGGCGGAAATCCTTGAGGAACTCCTGGTGGAGGAGGAAATCCGGGAGGAAGCGCTATAAAGGTGGTCCCCCGATGGGGGGCGGAAATCCTGGAGGTGGCGGAAACCTTGCAGGCGGTTGAAATCTTGGAGGGGGCGGAAATCCTGAAGGACTACCCGGAGGTGGAGGAAACGTCAATTTTCCCCCGGGAGACCCCGTACCAAATATCGATGAACGGTAGCTCAATCACAAGTTAAACTCTTCCATCATACCTTCCTGGGATGGTATGGGGGAAACCTACATCAGCGCTATGACTAAGTTGTCGGACCTAAGTGTTAAAATGCGTGTAGGGTTAGCCAAGCTAGCTCCTTCGAACTGGACTGGACTCGATTGGTGGGACGCCGATCTATCTCGAGACTGGACAGTCATGTTCCTCGCCCTTCGATATCAATTCGTCGACGACAACTGGGTGCGCGGCCGTGCCTTCGAGTTTGAGAGAATGAGTGCGGACCTGAAAAGGTACACCGATGTATGACCGTTTATCCCAAGCTTGGGATGAGAGAGTGCCCGTGCCTTCGCTCGTTCCAACTCTCACGAAAGACGTTGACGAAGGATTGACTCCCATTGAGTGGGGGGAATCTCTAGATGCAACAGTAGTCCGCGTCGAACGAGTTATCTGCTATTGGATTAGAACTCTGTCTGCAGCGGAACGATTACAGCGCGACGGAATGCGAAGCACTCGGAGCTAAGGAGGCTCTAGTTAAAGTCAAACCCTTCGTAGAAGGAGAAACGGTCATCCTCGTCACGGACCACGCTGCCCTGCAATGGGCACGCGTATACGAGAATGCGAGCAGGAGACCAGCGGCGTTGGTGGCTGTGTACGCCGCCTATCCAGGCCTCAAGGTTGTCCACAGGCCAGGAAGAATACACTCTAACGTGGACCCTCTCTCTAGGCTGCCCAGGACTCTGCCGCATAATTCTCCTGCTCGCGATGACGTGCTACCTATCACCCCAGACGACATCGCCCAAACTGCTGCGCAAATTGCCGAAGGCAAAGGCACTTACGCTCTGGCCAAGGCGGCGGCCTTCATAGTGTGGTGGTGGGAAGTTATCCTAGACAAGCAAGCCTTCCCGGTCCTAACCCGTAGTAGTGTCGCGAAAGTGATTCTCGTAACGGTGAAGCGAAAGCTAACCTGCAAGAATCCAATCCTCGCCATGGTGAAGCGAAAGCTAACCGGCGAGGAGAGAAGGACAAGCAATAAGAAAACGTGCAACAAAAGCGGACCAGACGACTCAGACTCTTGGAGCCTTCCCAAAAAGATCAAAGAAAATGGGAGGTCTTGAGCCAGCCCATGTCCCCGCCCGACCCTTTGCGACGGTGTCTCGATTTAGTTACCGGGGTATCACCGTCGGGAGAGTTAAGGTGCACGGCGGTCGTCGTCGTCGTAGATAAGCTCACGAATTAGACTATTCCTATCAACGCACGAAACTCTGTCTCAGGAAGGATTCGCGCGAATATTTGTAGAAAGAGTCGCGAACGTGTACGGATTACCGGAGCGCATCATCGCCGATCGCGATCGACGTTGGTCTACCGCGTTTTGGAGGTCCGTAGTGGAAAGCTACGGGAGTGTGATGGCCTTATCCTCAGCTCATCGCCCTCAAACCGATGGACAAACGGAAATACTTAACGCTGCGATAGAACAAACGCTACGAGCGGACGTGGCGACGGACCGAACCCCTTGGGCGCAATGGCTATCGGCCCTCGCGCATGCCTACAATTCAGCCGTACATTCCTCAACGACGCACTTGCCAAATTTTCTGCTAATGGGCTACAAACCACAGGCTTCTGCTGGTGTCGTAGTCCCTTCAGTAGACCCTGTCGCGAGACCCGCGAAGCGGTCGTGCTCGCCCAGGAAGACAAGCTAAAGCTTACAACAAGGGACGACGCCCCTTGATAGAACTCAAGGAGGACGACTGCGCCAAACCCGCATTCCCTGGAGCTCGTCGATGTCGAGGGAACGGGACGGAAGTTAATTCAACGCAACATAGGACCTTTCCGAGCCATGGAGAAAGTCAATTCCATGGTCTACCGACTCCGACTCCCTGACACGTACCATGCATCCAGTGTTCCCTGCGATCCTCGATCCGGCGAACGAACGACGCTACCTCCTACGCGTAACTTCATGGCCTCTAAGGAATACGAAGTAGAAGCAATTCTAAGGCATCGGTTGACCAGTCGCAAGGACGGTAACCGACGAGCGTACTTGATTCGTTGGAAAGGATTCGATCCAGCCGACGACAGCTGGGCATCGGAATCCGGCCTGCGCAGCCCCCGCGAGTGTCACGTGATGCACAAGCTTACCTAAAAACCGCCAAGTCCCGGTAACTTCGCAACGCGCCATCAAACCTTACTTTTCAACTATCAACACTCTACCCTCGACAACGTTCTCCTGACCCCGAACCTCTGTCTAATAACCTACCTAATCTTGTCGACAACGAATCATAACCGGTGTTTTTAACGCCCTGAGTGACGATCCGGCGACTCTACACTATAATCACCAGCTTCGAATTAATACTTCCCTCCATCAAAAAACGTCTATCCGCAATGGCTTACGATTCCCGATCGTTTGGAACGCCTCGTCTCGCTAGCAACGCGGGATATGAAGAGCCCCCGGTCGTCGACGACTCTATCACCTTCTACCTGCCACGAATCCAACAGCTGTGTGGTAGCATGGTGAATTCGGAGTACGTAGCGTGGTCGCCCAACTCCAGGCAGTCCCCATTTCTACCCGGAGTGGTTCCCCAAGGATGGACGCCTATCATACCCCGGGACCGGACGCAACGACGTTTAGACGGCCACCTGGGCAGGTTTGACTTTACTGTGTCCCCACAGATGGTGAGCGGACAAGTCTGGCGAGGTTTCATTCTGCTGCCTCAAGCAGGATACCGTTGGCGGACAGATCTTCCCGAATACGATCTATTAACTAGACAGTGGGAGAGTACCGGCCCCCATGTTGGGCATGTATCGACCGAATACGTGACCCGACTACGTCGACGCCTCGACGAGCTCGAAAAAGCGATGGCAAAACTCGCGGGATTGGAGCTCTCCTACACCAACTATTGGGCCTCTCGCCCCCAACTACCTCTCAGAAGCGAGATCGATCACTTAGCCCGATTATCGACATGGGAAGACGTCGTCGACATGGGGGTGGAGATACAACGGAACATGAAGGACCGAGCTGCGTGGGTAGCTTTCGCGACTCGACTCACGTCCGTAGGGTGGCGTAGCGTCATTGACGATGTACGGAAGCGGAAGGAAGGTGCTCTCCCCGCCAACGATAACTTCATAGGGGCCTGGATCAACGGGAACCGTGAACAGGATTCCCTCTGGCTTCTCAGTCAGGGAGTGCCCTGCTTCATAGTGCATCGGCTGGACCCAGACGATCGATGGACGGCGAGAGTCGCTCACGATCGCCGACGCAGTTGGACCGAGGGCTCTGGAGTTCAATTCCTCGACTCCGAAAAGAACCCGTACGATTTCGTCGCGATACGCAATGGTAGCGTCAGAAGTTGTTTCAGGACCCCTCCGTATCCTAGCCCCGAACCCAGAGCTTCGGCGATTCATCGAGAATTGTCTGCCGCTTCCAAACAAGGATGGACTGGAGAGAGCACCGGCGTATGGCCCTTCCGTCCTCAAACCCCTCGCCCGGAATCTCCTCGAGTGGACTATACAGCCCAGGGCGACGTGGACATGGATGAGCCCGCCGTTCCGCCCAATCCGACGCTAGATGCTCCACCCCCAGAAACCGTCAACCTCTATGCAGGTCGCGTTGCCTGGGTAAAGCCTCCCGCGGTGAAGAGTGCGCAAGGCAAGGCGGGGAAGTGGAGAAAGTTTGAGGGAGTCAGCGAAACGAAATTCGTGGAGATCGGAAAACGCAACGATCTCGAAACTGAATATTGCTACTACGATAGAGAGTTTCGCAGAGAACTCCGGACGGATTACAAACTCTCCCCCCCTGCCGGCTTGACGACGGACACGCGAGTATTCGGAATGCCAGCTCCGACAGGCTCGTACTGGACCGTGGATTGCCAGGCGCAGGTCAAAGCCTCTCGGTGGGTCTACCTGCAGCTCGATCCGAAGCGTGGGGATGCTGGAAGGGAACCCGAGCCGCCGGAAGAGAGCGCTCTACCTAAGCTGCCCTTCACGGCGGATCAAGGATCGACGGCAGGGACGAGTATACCGCTCGAAGTCGAAGAGGAACGGGGACCCTTAGTAGCGATTGATGGGCTGCTAGCGTCCGCGGAAGGATCAGAATCGTCCCTGGCACCTTCCGGAGCGAAGCCCGAGTTGCTCGATGCTGCGAAAGAAGCGGTGCCGCCTCTTTTAGCGGCGGAAATCGACCAATTCGTGCTGAGCATAGCCGCTCGCCAACGAGACAGCGACGAAGGCTCCCTGATTTCTCTAGGCTCGGAATCGTCGCGAGCACCGTCTCCGATGCTTGTAGACGAACCCCACCCCATGAACCCGCCGACCGCCATGAGAGTAGCAGAGGCGGAGGCACCGAACCCGCTTCCGCCGATGGATCCCCCCTTTCTGCGATCCAGCCCCTTCCCGCTTACTACGCCGCTTGACCTAGTTGAAGACGCTGTGAGGGCGGCCGCTCGAGAAATGCCTGAAGTGCAGATCACCAGCCTAGTGGGGACGTCGACCTCCGCCCTGCGAACTCTATGGGTGGCCTTGGCAACTCCGGAAGGTGCGGCTGCGTTGCGAGGATCCTACCCGCTGGCGTCTACCCCCGTCAGAGCCCGCGTCGAGCTCCTGCGAGCCACGGAAGAAGACTTCACGCAAGCCAGCGTGGCGGCTCCTCCGACGATGGCCACGGGCGCGAACCGAGAACTCGCTTCCTCGTCGGGACCCCCCCCAACTTGCGCTGAAGCCTCAATCCCCGGGGACCTCACTCGTGATCCGCCGCCTCCCAAGCGTGATCATCGCGAACAGGAGCAACGAAAGCGGGGGCGATCACCGCTTCAACGAAGCTCTCCGCGGTCGCGCCACTCGTACTCCCCACATCGGCGAATGGGCGAACGCGCCCCCGTCAAAGCGATGAGCCCCGCCGGACGCGCCGGTAGTTCGAGAGACAGTCGGCGCCAGGCTCCCCCTATCCAACGCCGCGCTCCTTCCCCACGCCCTATCCCAAGGTCCTCGAAAGGGAAACAGCGGCAGATGTCCCCGAGCCCAGCTCGCAGTCCCTCTCCGCGCTATGTTGACACGATCACAGCGCGACCGCTCCCGACTCTAGACCCCGCGCAATTGGCTCAGCTAACTAGCCAGGCCGTACTCGACGTCCTCACTCGGATGGGTTATGCAGCAGCGAACGCGCCACCTGCCGCTTTGCCTGCGCCTCTACCGCCCGCCCCGGCTGCTCCTATCGCTGGGCCGTCTACGCGACCATCCCTATCTGAGAGGTTGACGGAAACCTCAAGGCGAATCCCCCTCGAATCGCGTCTGTCGAACCCTGTTCCTCTGCAGGATCGGTTTACGCTGCCCGGCCCAAGTACGGCGACGGACCTCGAGGACGGGGAAGTTCCTCAGATGGGGCAACACCCGACGGAGCGGGACTGGCGCAAATCGCACAGGCTAGGGCGACGGGAGAGGTTGAACAAGTACAAGGGCCGTGGCAAACGTTGACCGGGGGTGCGATTCGGTCTGCACCGGGGGGGGGGGGGGGGCGGGAGGTTCTGTGACGACGGATGCGCCTGGACGCGCGCGAGACCGGCTCGGACGGGAGGGGGGACTATGCTGACATATGTTCGAATCGTCAAATTTGGCCCTTTCTGTCCTCCTTTCTTTTCGCAATTTCTGTACTTCTTGGGATCGGGATGTTCAAAAAATGTCAAAACCTGTACTTTTTACGACCGAACATCGAAAATATTTTCTTGTACGCAGAAGAGCCAAGTAGCACGTAGTGACGTAGGAATGCACAGAACGCAACTGAATGGACATATGTATATATCTGCGTAAAATGAACGAATCCCCGTTGGGGCGGCTCGGCCAAGTAACAGCAAGTAACCCTACCGTGTACTTACTTGGATCGGACATTTCAGCTCGGCCGAAGGTTCTGCACTGCGGAGGGCCACGTGACATCGCGGGAATAACCGGGGAACGCCTCAAGAGCTGTGACCGGTTTCTTCCCTTTCTCCCTCCACCATCTTGACCCTAAGCCCATAGAGTCGCAGGCTTTGGGACGCACCTCGGCGCTTTCGGAACGACGTCGGGGAATGAGTTGAGACGCGATCACTTGACCTCGTTGATCTCATTCCACAATACCGAATCCAAGAATCCGCGGTTCTCTCTGCACTCCTTCGCGGTTCCGTCGGTTTGTCTGATATTACCAGGTATGTGGCATCTCCTCCTGAGCGACCGCCCCCAGCCCACGCTTCTGCAATGCGCTTGGCGGCTTTCGGGATCAAACCTGGGACCAAGGCGACAAACGCGCTGCAGAAGGGCGGGCTAGGGGCGACTGCTCCTCCGCTGGGTGGCATTTCTTGCTTACGGCTTCATTTCTCTAGTGCGCGCGCAAACAGGCATGCGATCAGTAAGTCCCAATGCTTGACCGCAAGGCGGACTGAAAGCTTTGCTGCAGACTCGATCAGGCGCCACTTTCTCACCTTACGAAATCGCTCCCATTCACTGCGCCCCGGAGTTCGATTTTGCCGCCCTCCTGCAGGACTCAGTGCGCCTGGAGTGCAGCGCTGACCATGACCCAGGCGGCGTCCACGAACACCCCGAGGCCAACCCCACCACCCCCCAGCCACTGGAGCCCGTCGGCGTTCTGGCCAGCACTGTGGCGGCGCCGGCGGCGGTTACCCTGCCTGAGCGACGCAACTGCTTGGGCAACGAGCCCGCACTCCCTGAGGCTGCAGCTCCTCCCAGCGCTGCCTCTCGCAATCACGCCAAGCGCCGCCGAAAGCGCGAGCAGAAAGTCCTTCACGACGGCCACGCTCCACGAGCCAAGACTTACGAAAAATACGCACAGCCATCCAACCCACTCCAGACCCTGCTCAACAGCGAAAGCCTCCCCGCCGCCAAGGGCGCTTACTCGGCTTTGCGCGCAACGCAGAAGAGCGGCGACCAGAAGCGCTGGTCAGTCGCCGAGTTGGTTTCGAAGGGACTGCGCCTGGTGGAGTGGGATGGATAGTCAGTTCTTCAGTTTGCCCCTCTGCTTCACCTACTACACGCCCTTTCCAGCGACGACCGACCCCTGCTGGACAGCTTGGGCTCGGTCATTGCTGTGCTCGTTGGCCAGCCTCGCGATGAAAGCTACCGACGGGCGGTAGACGCGGCCTACGCTAGTATTGCGCGCGAGGGAGCGACGGCCTCCTTCAACCGGGCAGATGCTCAGCACAAACGGGGGAGCTTTCCTGCCATTAACGTTGGCGTCACGCACGGCAAGGGAACTACTTCGCCAGTCACCCTAAACAACCACGAGCACAAGGCCATGGCCGCTCGGCTCCTCGCTGACGCCAGTGTCCAACGACTGGCTGCGTTCGGAAGCGGTACGCACTAGCCTTCGCCGCGACTTTCGCTCACTAACGCGGCACTCGTGCGATAGCTAGCTTCCAGCTATGGGCTCCAAACCTTTACCAGTACTACAAGGAGCACCTGGACCCCCTCTGGGCACGGATGCCCAACCTTCAACGCAACTTCGACCGCAGCATATTTCCGAGCGCTGCCTTCAATTTCGGGCCCAATGTTTGGACCTATAGGCACCGCGACTTACTCAACTGCCCTTTTGGATGGTGCGCTATACAGGCCCTGGGGAGCTTTGACGCAACTCAGGGCGGGCACCTCATACTTTGGGACCTAGGGCTGGTAGTCGAGTTCCCGCCTGGCGCCCTCGTGCTTATTCCTTCGGCTACGATCTCCCACTCCAATGTACCCGTTCAGGAGGGCGACAGTCGCGCGTCATTCACTCAGTACTGCGCAGGAGGTTTATTCCGGTACGTGGATAACGGCTTCAGAACTGAGAACGAGTTGAAGAGGGAGGACGTTGAAGAGTACGCGAGGATGTGCAAGCTTAAGGAGACGCGTTGGCAAATGGGTCTGGGACTGTTTAGCAAATATAATGACATTGTAAAAGTTTCGAGCAAGTCAATAGGAGCGTAGAAATCAATGAGAATAAACTACGCATATGCCTACAGAGATGACTGCTCAGTTTCGACCTCTGGTGCAAGCGTGCATGCATGAGCTAAACAGAAGTGTGTACGCAACTTGAGCCTGTTTTCAGCTCATTTTCAAGCCTCATCTGCACTACTGGCAGAAATTTGCCTCAGGTCGTTATCAGAAGTGACCCCTCGGCGATCTGAACACATTTCGAGATCAATAGGGGGGAGTCAGAAGCTTTGAAATTTCACCACCTCAGTTTTCGATTTTTTTGACCGGGCCATCTAACCCTAAACCCTAAGTCCTTCTAGCTGGTCAATATCAATAGTCACTTTCTATATTGCAAAGTGCGCAAAACAATAGGAATGACAACAACGCAACAAGTGTAAGTACAGCAAGAAAAAAAGGTAGACACGCCACTAATGAGCCCCGCCATGCACCTGGCCTGACGTGTACTTTTCGACGAACAGAATGGCAGCGGGGCCTTCTCCTTGGGTGTTCTTGCAGAGGGCAGGCGCGCGATAGGTGCCGACAGCAGCGCGAGCGGCAGTCCTGCAAAGCCTGGGTCAGTTTGTGTCCAGTAGCAGGCAAGACCCCACTTACAGGCCGCGGTAAACACCAGGGCGGTCACCCGAGGTGACTAGCCAGTAGCAGTCCTCGTTCGAAATTTTCCTGGCTGATGCTTCTACCAAACAGGGCAGGCAACGAGCTGGGGTGGCAGGGGAAGGTTCGTTGCACGCGGGTGAAGGTCCACCGGGTGCAGGTGTAAAGCTACCTGCAGGCGAGGCCCGCTGTGCACGGGCAAAGGTCCAAAGCGTGCAGGCGAAGCAGGCGCATGATCCCAAGCCTTGATGGCGTCCTCAAGCGCGTAGAAGCCCTTGAAGCGGGCGCCTTCGAACTTGTTCACTTGGGCTGAGGCCGCCAGCCTGTTAATTGAATTCATTGAGGCTGTAAATGAGAAATGTTGTACGGGCGCACCAAGTTGGGCCGATGACCTTCCTCACTGGGGAGTGCTATACCATTAACGTACGTCTCTTGCTGCGATCTTCTGCATTGCGTTCTGGAGAGCTAAATGATCAATTATTGTTTGTTGGGGGCCACTAGCCGCAGGCTGTACGCAGCTCGCTCAACGTGTGTGGACATTCATGGCAGTGTGCATCGGAGCTATGACGGTGGAGGAGGATGAACAGATGCTGCGCGGGCAGGAGTTCGGGTACTTGTTTTTTTTTGTGCGTCTCGCTTCGTTTGTTGTTACTCTTTCTCTATTACTCGCACAGGTCAAATCGACGTGGGTAGGACGGTCACCATCGCGGTCCTTTTCGGAAAAGACAGGGTGGCGTGGGAGGAGGATCTGCTCGTCAACTGGAGACTCTTGTTGGTGTTGGGAAGGGCATTGGTTCTGGGCATCGTCCTGCCTCTCAATATATGAAACAAAACACTTGCTGTTAGCCGTCGACCGCTGTCCTTCAATGTGTCTCATCATCGTCTTTGCATCTGTACAGCCAGACTGTTTACTTTTTGGCTACGTGGGATGTCGTCATGTTACACCCTACTGCTTATTTTTGCAGAGGAAGGTTTGTTTGCGCCTCCTCAAGTGGCTCCTCCCAACCGATCTCCGAATAGTACTTGAAAAATATCCAGCACATCTCCCAGCCTTGGGAGCCTTTGGTGTGGGGTGCGCTCGTCAGAATCAGTAAGGAGAAAGATCTCGCAGAGATCTGGTGGTGCTATTGGTGGAGCAGCCAAGTCCCGTGCCCGTACCAGTGCCCAAAGCCCGAAGCTCAAATCCCGAAGCCCCAAAGTCCCGAGCCCTTTCCGCGCGCTCCAAGCCCCAAGTCCCAAAGCCCGAAGCCCCAAAGTCCCGAGCCTGTGCCCTAAGCCTGTGCTCGCCAACTCCCTCAAAATCCACTGGAAAATCTCCCAGAAATCAGATTCAACACAGCCCATATCAGATAATATACAACACCTGTTGTGCCGTAGAGTTTAGTCATTTTTATAGACAGGCCAAGAAAAGAATATTATCATGGAAATTGTACGACATGATCTTAAATAATACGGGTAGTGGGGTCAGCCAAGGTGCCACCGCCGCGTGCATCGGGGCAGTGAGCTGGTGCTGGCCGAGCAGCGGGCAGGGGAGGTGAAACGACGCGGCACAGCTGCGGGGCGCGAAGGGGAGAGGGCGCCGTTCGCAGCGAGAAGGCCGCGTAGCGCTGGGATAAGTGCTATGAGAAGGTAAGGCGCAGGGGCTGCGCTGCAAGAAGGGGGCGCGGTGCAGGGCCGCGCGGAAAGAAGGGCGCAGGAGGCAGTCGCAAGCTGCACAGGACGGCATCGGTTGGGCTGGGATTGGCAAGAAGGAGCGCGGCTCGCATCGGAATGAGGCCGGAATGGGGCGCACCAAGATGGAGGTGATGCCGCGGCTAGGGGCAGCAAGAAGGGATGCGGCTCGTCAAGTGAGGCAGGAGTGGGCGGTGTCAAGATGGGGCGGTGGCGGAGCGTAGGGCATAGCGGAGCGACAGGAGTTCGGATGGGGGAGGAGTAGGCGCAACACCACCGCTGCGGCGTGAATAAGCATGCGGTGACGGGAAGGTGAGAGCACGGTGGGGTTAGTGTTGGGTTAGTGGGGTGAGAAACGTTACTTGCCTACTGGGCATTTTCGAAACCGGTTGAAAAAACAGGGACGCGTTGATTGTCCCAACAGGGATCAATATAACGTGATCGCGTTGGGTGGCGTGACCGTGTCGGTTGGTGGTTGAACTTGCTGCGTTTTTTTTTTCTCTCGTTTTTCACGTACTTGCTCTTTCTCTTTCTACGCACCTCTGCCTTCATTAGCCCAGCCATGACGCATTGCACGAAAAGTGAGTGACAAGTGATCAGGTACGATTAATGATTGGCAACGACATCAGCTAACCTGCATCATAGTAACTCCGTCTCCTGCCAAGTCAGAAAGTAAGTGCTTGGCTCACCCTGATATTTTTTTTCGCTTAAGTTAACCGTCGGCTGTAGTATCGTCGGCCGTTGTGAAGGAGGAGGGCCTCAGCCACCTCGCTGTCGACGACGTAATCTCAGCGGCCGTGGACAAGCTTCGTAGGGAATCTGCCACCAGGGCGCGGGGAGGGAAGGAAAAGCAGGGCTACGTTGTACTCCATGGGCGCCAGACAGAGGTTTTTCCAAACTGGTGCGCCCATATTTTTTTATTTTTTTTACCCCTTCATTGACTTAGAACTCAAGGCCCGCTGCATCCGCTCGAGTGACAAAATTCCAAGGCGCCCGCTTCAAAGGATACTACGCGATGGAGGACGCCATCAAGGCGTGGAGCTACGCGTGCTCGCACGACTTGGTCGGCCTGGACCCCGCTGTAGCTCGCACCCCGCCTTCTTCGCCCGTTTTGCGTCCTTCGCCTCTTTCTGCTTCGCCCGCCTTGCCTGCTTCACCTGCTTCGCCCGCCTCACCTGCTTCGCCCGCCTTGCCTGCTGGCGGCGGACCCCCGCGCTGCTGCCGCTTCCGGCCCGCCTTGCCTGCATTGCCCGCCTTTCCCGCCTCGCCCGCCTTGCCCGCTTTGCCTGCGGGCGGCGGACCCCCGCGCTCCAGCCGCTTCCGGCCCGCCTTGCCTGCATTGCCCGCCTTTCCCGCCTCGCCCGCCTCGCCCGCCTTGCCTGCGGGCGGCGGACCCCCGCGCTCCAGCCGCTTCCGGCCTTGTCGGACTGCTGAGACCGCCAGAGTGTCCCCCGCGAACGAGGCATGCTACTGGGTGGTGACTGCAGGGGACCACCCGGGTGTTTATTTGGGACTGTGGGTGGAATTGTCACTGCTACTAGAATAACACTGACCCAGACCTCGCAGGACCGCCGCTCGCGCCGCCGCCGGCAACCACCGCGCGCCCGTCCTATTCAAAGACACCGATGGAGAAGGCTCCGCCGCCATTGCTTTCACCAAAATGTACATGTCGGGGCAAGTACGTAAATGAAGCCATCGCCCTCTTGCTGCGCCCTTAGTTGTTTTTGTTGCCTGCCATTGCCACTGCGTTGCTTTCATTTTGTACACTTACATCTTTGCTAATCTACCATGCTAATCTACCATGCTATTTTTTGTACACTTATATCTTTCCTATTTGCAATGTTATTAATGCCCATGACTCGGTCAATGATGAGATGCAAAGTGAGGCCTTCCATCACGTCAGCTCTTTGGACTTTTACAAAATTGTTGTATATATCCAAGTATGCGAAAAAAGAAAAAAAAGTGCAGGCCATGGCAATTGAACCGGTGACTGCTAGCGAAGTGAACAATTTGAATATTGGTGGTGCTCCACTAGCTCGCGGAGGGTCACATGACATCGCGGGAATAACCGGGTAACGCCTCAGAGCTGTGACCTGTTTCTTCCCTTTCTCTTCCCTTTCTCCCTCTACCATCTTGACGATCGGATAACGCCTCCACGGAGAGCTGTGGTCCGATTGTCTCTAGTCATGGATAACGCCTCCTCTGGAGTGCAGTGACCCACGCAGCTGCAGGACTTCTCCTCTCGAGAAGTTCCTCAAAACGGCATCACAATGGTGGGGGCACCGCGGACTCCATTCAAGACAGTTGAAGTCCTGCCCCGTAAATCCGCTCGCTTTCTGTGAGCGAGCTCGTATGCCCCGGTCGCGCCATACTCGGCCGACACCGTCTCCAGCCATGAATAACGCCTCCTCCGGAGTGCAGTGACCCATGCAGCTGCAGGACTTCTGCTCTCGAGAAGTTATAGAGAACGGCATCACAATGGTGGGGCACCGCGGACTCCATTCAAGACAGTTGAAGTCCTGCCCCGTAAATCCGCTCGCTTTCTGTGAGCGAGCTCGTATGCCCCGGTCGCGCCACACTCGGCCGACACCGTCTCCAGCCATGAATAACGCCTCCTCCGGAGTGCAGTGACCCATGCAGCTGCAGGACTTCTGCTCTCGAGAAGTTATAGAGAACGGCATCACAATGGTGGGGGCACCGCGGACTCCATTCAAGACAGTTGAAGTCCTGCCCCGTAAATCCGCTCGCTTTCTGTGAGCGAGCTCGTATGCCCCGGTCGCGCCATACTCGGCCGACACCGTCTCCAGCCATGAATAACGCCTCCTCCGGAGTGCAGTGACCCATGCAGCTGCAGGACTTCTGCTCTCGAGAAGTTATAGAGAACGGCATCACAATGGTGGGGGCACCGCGGACTCCATTCAAGACAGTTGAAGTCCTGCCCCGTAAATCCGCTCGCTTTCTGTGAGCGAGCTCGTATGCCCCGGTCGCGCCATACTCGGCCGACGCCGTCTCCAGCCATGAATAACGCCTCCTCCGGAGTGCAGTGACCCATGCAGCTGCAGGACTTCTGCTCTCGAGAAGTTATTGAGAACGGCATCACAATGGTGGGGGCACCGCGGACTCCGTTCAAGACAGTTGCAGCCCTGCCCCGTAAATCCGCTCGCTGTCTGTGAGCAAGCTCGTATGCCCCTGTCGTGCCTCTCAGTTTCACCGTAGACAGAGGAAGGATTTACAGGCACCTCCTTAGAAACTGTAGGGCTTTAAGAAGGCCCAGGGGCTAGGCGAGAGGAGGCGCACTTCGCGCCTGTCGCAGCGGCGACCGCTCGAGTAGGGGCAGCCGTCGTTCCTAAAGAGCTTGGGAAGCATGGGGACGATGGGGCACGGAGTAGATGTTCCGGCATCCTTTATAAAGGACCCATCGCGCCGAAGACTTAGGAGCAGGGAGTTCCAGGGCCCCTAAATTTTCATCTTGAAGGTTAGGCGTGCAAAGGTCGCTACGAGAGGGTAGTTGAGGCGCAACAGGGAGCAGGCCGAAGGAGTACTTGCCATTGAGGTAGCACGTGTCGGCCGAGGAAGGTTAGCCCTGGAGAGCTGCGCGATTTTTCTCCCACTATCGAAGACGAACCGGATACTGAAGGCCGTCTCAAGGGCCATTGCTAGATTTGGAAACCCGATTCAGCGGTGACAACAATACCGAAGCTCTCGAATCCCTCCCCACCTGCCTGATGGTGCAAGGAGCTCGCGAAGCGTATCCGCTCGTGCAGCCAGCAATTACTCCGAAGACGAGCGCTCTGTGTACAGACTTGGCACGGCATGGGATAACATCATCCTAGGACTTATGGCTCGACGACCCCGACGTCATCATCGTTGACATCGGCGACCCCTTCTCGCACTCCCGCGTCTCATCACATCCGACATCGTCGTCCCCTTCACCCGTGAGCAGCTCGGCCACATCGCTAGCCCCTAGCCTATGCAATCCACAACACCCCCCCCTCCGCCACCATCACCGTCATTCACAGCGCCGTTGGCCTGCTCCACGCCTACGCCCGCCTCGGTGTTCTCATGCCATTCGACCACCTGCTACGCCACCACTCAATCACGCCCTCGACGGTCGCATCGTTCGGCGACCATGCCCGTTTCGCAAGGATGGGGTGCTATCCCAATGCTGTCCTCCACCCCGTCTCGTTCCCCCGCCCCCGTGTCAGCCGACCACCACCAACGAAGCGACCCAATTCCAAACCTCCACTGGCGCCGTATTAGCAGTCATTCGATTGTTTGGTGTGTTGATGGGTTGTCGTGCGGTGCTCCCGCCTGCGCTTCAGGTGCGTCTACGCTTCCTTGATATCGAGGTCCTGCTTTGTGACGGCCTGTATTTGTATTAGTGCATCCGATCCCTTCACACCGCCCGCCCTCTGGCGAAGCCCGGCGCGTATCTTTGGTACATGTTCCGTTTATTTCAACACCAATTGGCACCGTTTTTAGTTACCGTCACTATCAAATGAAAATGTACATGGCGAATCATCGTCTGTCTTGACCTCAAGCATCTTTTTCAACTGAGGAGGCCGGCATCGCGTTGAGCAAACTTCTGCTGTCTCCCCTGTATAGCTTGGGCCCTGGGGTGGTGGATAACACTGCTTGGCGGCGACCTATGCTTACCTGTCAGCTCCGACGGTCGGGAGACGTCGATCGGGGTTACGACGCGTACCTGCATCCGCGATCTCCTGTTCTGTCCACACCGCCGGCGTCAACGTGAACGATTCCGCAGTACCGAAATTGGAGGGCCGTCTCGCGCGCGGGGCGTAGTCAGCGTAGCTGCTGGGGTCAATCCATGTGGGTTCTTGCGTCGTCTGAGTTCTGTCGGTGGTCGTGGCTGCGTTGGTGGCCATGCTGGTTTTCCTTGCAACACGGCGATTGAGTTCCGAGGGGATTCGGATGACGAGGCGTTTGTCCTGCAGGTGGGAGGACAGAGTCATTGCGGTACGTTCGGGGAATCAGAACTGAACGGGACGTACTTCATTCCGACTCTGCATCTCCGACGATTTCGACACACGCTTATCGACCTTCCCTGCTTCCTTCTGACGCTTTGAGCCTACCCTCGCGTTGGGCTGTACAAGGCAGAGAGCACGATCAAAAAAAGGACGCGACAAGCGCGTCACACTTACTTACCTCTTTCCCTTCCTCTGCCACGTTTTCGTTCTTCAATTTTTCCTGCGTCTTTGGCATTGAAGCTGTCGTCGGTGTGGTGGTCGTGGTCGCGTTGGAAGTAGACATGGATGGACTGTGTTCGGTGCTCGTGTGACGAGTGACAGGAGAAGACGATGCAATTGCGTTGGGCGCTAGAGCGTGGCGTAACCCTTTCCCGCGCGTTTTCTGCGCCTTTCACTCAGTACCTGCCGCATAAATGGTGTTCGAGTTCATCAAGGCATTGGAAGGCGCTGATCCATTCAGCTGCAAGGAATGGACGGCTTGAGATCGATCATACACCTTGGGCCTCTGGTGGCGCGAACGTATCACTGTCATGACTGTACTCTATCTACTGCTCAGAACTCGAAATCGATGCAAAGGGCGCGACAGGGACGTGCAATGGACACACAGGCACGTCTGGCAACACTGACTGCACGCCCAGGCGACGGGTCGTCGCTGGTACTCGTGCGGCGGGGCCATGTACCTCCGACCTTCTTCACTCAGTCTGTCCTATCACACATCAAAGTTGTGTGCTACGGTCCTCATAGCACTTGTTGATATGTTCCTTAAATATAAACTTTCTTCTTTCCATTCACACCGCGGTGGGTAGCAGCGCATTAATATTCAGATTACACTGACCAAACCCGTACCTACTGTCGATCTACTCGTTGTCCCGCTGAGTGACCAGCGTGCCATAACGGGAGTACCAGTAGTGAGCGTCCCTTTGAGAAGACCTGCACTCGTGGTCGTCGCGCAGTGACTCCCCTCCGCGCGCACACTTTGACACGTACCCCAATCCCGCCCCTGCCAATTGCCACTGCACTTTCAACTGCACCCTTACGATAACTCGAGATAACGCAGCACCTTGTGGCACATAAGGCTTGGGCTGTTGTGCGCCGCCAGTACTGCTCGATGCGTTCAATAATTCTGTGCGAATAACTGTAGTCTGTAGCACGTCTCTACCTAGAGACTGACTTACCTCTCGCATTATACAGTCCAGAATGTCTCTCCGGTTGCGGCCCTTCCCTCCCCGCCTAGGTCGCCGCAAGTTGTTGAGTCTTGATAGGCCCAGTAGCGCGTCCATCACAAGTCGATGTAGTGTAGAAAGCCAGAGAGGCGCGACTGTCATCCGTGTGCGGAGTCTGCGGTTGCAGTGGTGGTGGAGGTGCCAACATTGGCTGGTCCGGCTGCTGCTGCTGCTAGTGTGTGGTGGTGGCGGGGAATGTAGTTCCTGTCCTGGCATACCGCCTCGTGTCGCTTGGGCATAACGGTGTGGTGCTCGTGTCCCCCCAATCCCAATGCTGATGCCCATCCCACCCAGCCCAGCCGCCATCGCCCTCGCCTTCACAACCCCATCCCATCCCCTCCGTGCCAGCGCCTCCCCGACCCTCACCGGAGCGCCCTCTCCGCCATCAACTAGCGTCCCTCTCCGCCGGCCTGAGGTCGCAGTCGCACCCCGCATCTCATCGCCCCACCCGGTAGGCGGAGTCGTCAACGACGCCGTAGCGCTTGGCGACGGCGCAGAGCGAGTTCTTGAAGAGCTCGATTTGCGAGAGGTGCACGGAGATGTAGGCGATGTAGGCGAAGATAAGGTCTTTAGGACAGATGAGCTGCTGGGGCGGGCCGCGAGACATGGCATGGTGCTCCTCCAACACGAAGAACGCGTTTTCGATGGCTTTTAGGACGATGTCGTGGATATTCTGAGAGGTGAAAGGGAGGCTTGGAGTGAGGAGTGCCAAATAAAGCCAGGCGACTTACGGCTTTGGTGCAAATTACGCCGACTTAATCTTCATGTGCTTGCTGTATGTTGAGTGCGACGTCTGTGGTGAGGCTTAAGAGCGTGAGCGGAAGGAAGGTGATGGACGAAAAAAGAGGCGACGGACGCTGGCCAATGGAAAAGCGGATGCTAATACGTGACATGTAGAAGCGGTCGAGCCAGGCCTTGACGTTGAGGGCGCGCGTCTGGGCACGCTTCTAGTTGAGGACGCCCTGTGCGATGGTGGTGACGATGGGGTCATGTCGGCTCTTGATGGTTTCGAGTGCGCACTTGTTGGATTCCTGGAGTTGAGAGGGCGACGATGGCGTCGGTGTAAGCATAGTACCTACAGAGGTGGAGGGGTGCGGGATGTGTGTAAATGGGTGAGAATAGGGTCAATGAGGCGTCGTGAGTGCGCATGGTGCTGGAAAAGAAGCGGGAGCTAACTTACCTGTGTTCCATGGAAACTCGGAGCTTGAGCTATTGCCCGACCTGGAGTACGGGACGGTGTCCTCGTTGAGGTGTTTAAAAAACCGTCCTAAGGCCTAAGCCCTCGCTAGGCTCTACAACCTTCCAGTCCGAGCCCCTCATCGACATCTTCGCGTTCACCATCAATTACACATTCCTGAGAAATCAGGATCAACATATCGGACCACGAAGGACTGGCTGGGGCCATGCAGCAACTCGTCAAGCTCCTTATTGCGGTGGGCCAGCCGTACTAGAAGCTGATCTAATGCAGACGTCAACAGCGCTGTTCCGGATCAGCATAGACGTGCTCACCTGCGAGGACCTGAAGCAGGTGTACTCGATTATTATAGACGGCGAAAGGGTTATCTAGAGGCTACAAGGGTTTTTACTAGGGTTCGAAGATATTTTTACTAGGGTGCAGGGTGCAGGGCTGAGAGGGCAGGGTGCAGAGGACATGGGACAGGGGACAGGGTGACCAGGGTGCAGGGCACAGGACACAGGGCAGACAGGGCAGGGTACAGGGTACAGGGCACAGGGTGGGCAGGGTGCAGGGCACAGGGTGTGCAGGGTGCAGGGCACAGGGTGTGCAGGGTGCAGGGCACAGGGGGTAGGGCACAGACAGGGTGGAGGAGATAGGATGTAGAGAGTGGGATGCAGAGGAAAGGGAAGCTGCAGGGTTCAGGGTGCATCCAGCTGTGAAGCAGAATGCTGCGGCATGCTCCTCATCTCAGATGAGTTGTGGCGCACTCCCTCGGGACTCCCTCTCTTCGTCTACGATGAGTATTGCATGGTTGCACTCACTGCTGCGTCCACGAGTGTGCAACTCGTTTTGCAACGTGCACACCAATAGACAATTTTGTGCAGGTCTGTGGAGTGCTGCAGTGTGCTACTCGTCTCAGACGAGTTGTGGGGCACTCCCTCGTCCTCGTCTACGACGAGTATTGCATGGTTGCACTCACTGCTGCGTCCACGAGTGCACAACTCGTTTTGCAACGTGCGCACCGATAGACAATTTTGTGCAGGGCTGTGGAGTGCTGCAGTGTGCTATTCGTCTCAGACGAGTTGTGGGGCACTCCCTCGTCCTCGTCTACGACGAGTATTGCATGGTTGCACTCACTGCTGCGTCCACGAGTGCACAACTCGTTTTGCAACGTGCGCACCGATAGACAATTTTGTGCAGGGCTGTGGAGTGCTGCAGTGTGCTATTCGTCTCAGACGAGTTGTGGGGCACTCCCTCGGGACTCCCTCTCTTCGTCTACGACGACTATTGCATAGTTGCACTCACTGCTGCATCCACGAGTGCGCAACTCGTTTTGCAACGTGCGCACTGATAGACAAGTCTGTGCAGGTCTGTGGAGTGCTGCAGTGTGCTATTCGTCTCAGACGAGTTGTGGGGCACTCCCTCGGGACTCCCTCTCTTCGTCTACGACGACTATTGCATGGTTGCACTCACTGCTGCATCCACGAGTGCACAACTCGTTTTGCAACGTGCGCACCGATAGACAATTTTGTGCAGGTCTGTGGAGTGCTGCAGTGTGCTATTCGTCTCAGACGAGTTGTGGGGCACTCCCTCGGGACTCCCTCTCTTCGTCTACGACGACTATTGCATGGTTGCACTCACTGCTGCATCCACGAGTGCACAACTCGTTTTGCAACGTGCGCACCGATAGACAATTTTGTGCAGGGCTGTGGAGTGCTGCAGTGTGCTATTCCTCTCAGACGAGTTGTGGGGCACTCCCTCGTCCTCGTCTACGACGAGTATTGCATGGTTGCACTCACTGCTGCGTCCACGAGTGCGCAACTCGTTTTGCAACGTGCGCACCGATAGACAATTTTGTGCAGGGCTGTGGAGTGCTGCAGTGTGCTATTCGTCTCAGACGAGTTGTGGGGCACTCCCTCGGGACTCCCTCTCTTCGTCTACGACGACTATTGCATGGTTGCACTCACTGCTGCATCCACGAGTGCACAACTCGTTTTGCAACGTGCGCACCGATAGACAATTTTGTGCAGGTCTGTGGAGTGCTGCAGTGTGCTATTCGTCTCAGACGAGTTGTGGGGCACTCTCTCGGGACTCCCTCTCTTCGTCTACGACGACTATTGCATGGTTGCACTCACTGCTGCATCCACGAGTGCACAACTCGTTTTGCAACGTGCGCACCGATAGACAATTTTGTGCAGGGCTGTGGAGTGCTGCAGTGTGCTATTCGTCTCAGACGAGTTGTGGGGCACTCCCTCGGGACTCCCTCTCTTCGTCTACGACGACTATTGCATGGTTGCACTCACTGCTGCATCCACGAGTGCACAACTCGTTTTGCAACGTGCGCACCGATAGACAATTTTGTGCAGGTCTGTGGAGTGCTGCAGTGTGCTATTCGTCTCAGACGAGTTGTGGGGCACTCCCTCGGGACTCCCTCTCTTCGTCTACGACGACTATTGCATGGTTGCACTCACTGCTGCATCCACGAGTGTGCAACTCGTTTTGCAACGTGCGCACCGATAGACAATTTTGTGCAGGGCTGTGGAGTGCTGCAGTGTGCTATTCGTCTCAGACGAGTTGTGGGGCACTCCCTCGTCCTCGTCTACGACGAGTATTGCATGGTTGCACTCACTGCTGCGTCCACGAGTGCACAACTCGTTTTGCAACGTGCGCACCGATAGACAATTTTGTGCAGGGCTGTGGAGTGCTGCAGTGTGCTATTCGTCTCAGACGAGTTGTGGGGCACTCCCTCGGGATCTCCCTCTCTTCGTCTACGACGACTATTGCATGGTTGCACTCACTGCTGCATCCACGAGTGCGCAACTCGTTTGGCAAGGTGCGCACTGATAGACAAGTCTGTGCAGGTCTGTGGAGTGCTGCAGTGTGCTATTCGTCTCAGACGAGTTGTGGGGCACTCCCTCGGGACTCCCTCTCTTCGTCTACGACGACTATTGCATGGTTGCACTCACTGCTGCATCCACGAGTGTGCAACTCGTTTTGCAACGTGCGCACCGATAGACAATTTTGTGCAGGGCTGTGGAGTGCTGCAGTGTGCTATTCCTCTCAGACGAGTTGTGGGGCACTCCCTCGTCCTCGTCTACGACGAGTATTGCATGGTTGCACTCACTGCTGCGTCCACGAGTGCGCAACTCGTTTTGCAACGTGCGCACCGATAGACAATTTTGTGCAGGGCTGTGGAGTGCTGCAGTGTGCTATTCGTCTCAGACGAGTTGTGGGGCACTCCCTCGGGACTCCCTCTCTTCGTCTACGACGACTATTGCATGGTTGCACTCACTGCTGCATCCACGAGTGCACAACTCGTTTTGCAACGTGCGCACCGATAGACAATTTTGTGCAGGTCTGTGGAGTGCTGCAGTGTGCTATTCGTCTCAGACGAGTTGTGGGGCACTCCCTCGGGACTCCCTCTCTTCGTCTACGACGACTATTGCATGGTTGCACTCACTGCTGCATCCACGAGTGCACAACTCGTTTTGCAACGTGCGCACCGATAGACAATTTTGTGCAGGTCTGTGGAGTGCTGCAGTGTGCTATTCGTCTCAGACGAGTTGTGGGGCACTCCCTCGGGACTCCCTCTCTTCGTCTACGACGACTATTGCATGGTTGCACTCACTGCTGCATCCACGAGTGCACAACTCGTTTTGCAACGTGCGCACCGATAGACAATTTTGTGCAGGTCTGTGGAGTGCTGCAGTGTGCTATTCCTCTCAGACGAGTTGTGGGGCACTCCCTCGGGACTCCCTCTCTTCGTCTACGACGACTATTGCATGGTTGCACTCACTGCTGCATCCACGAGTGCACAACTCGTTTTGCAACGTGCGCACCGATAGACAATTTTGTGCAGGTCTGTGGAGTGCTGCAGTGTGCTATTCCTCTCAGACGAGTTGTGGGGCACTCCCTCGGGACTCCCTCTCTTCGTCTACGACGACTATTGCATGGTTGCACTCACTGCTGCATCCACGAGTGTGCAACTCGTTTTGCAACGTGCGCACCGATAGACAATTTTGTGCAGGGCTGTGGAGTGCTGCAGTGTGCTATTCGTCTCAGACGAGTTGTGGGGCACTCCCTCGGGACTCCCTCTCTTCGTCTACGACGACTATTGCATGGTTGCACTCACTGCTGCATCCACGAGTGCACAACTCGTTTTGCAACGTGCGCACCGATAGACAATTTTGTGCAGGGCTGTGGAGTGCTGCAGTGTGCTATTCGTCTCAGACGAGTTGTGGGGCACTCCCTCGTCCTCGTCTACGACGAGTATTGCATGGTTGCACTCACTGCTGCATCCACGAGTGCACAACTCGTTTTGCAACGTGCGCACCGATAGACAATTTTGTGCAGGGCTGTGGAGTGCTGCAGTGTGCTATTCGTCTCAGACGAGTTGTGGGGCACTCCCTCGGGACTCCCTCTCTTCGTCTACGACGACTATTGCATGGTTGCACTCACTGCTGCATCCACGAGTGCACAACTCGTTTTGCAACGTGCGCACCGATAGACAATTTTGTGCAGGGCTGTGGAGTGCTGCAGTGTGCTATTCGTCTCAGACGAGTTGTGGGGCACTCCCTCGGGACTCCCTCTCTTCGTCTACGACGACTATTGCATGGTTGCACTCACTGCTGCATCCACGAGTGCACAACTCGTTTTGCAACGTGCGCACCGATAGACAATTTTGTGCAGGGCTGTGGAGTGCTGCAGTGTGCTATTCGTCTCAGACGAGTTGTGGGGCACTCCCTCGGGACTCCCTCTCTTCGTCTACGACGACTATTGCATGGTTGCACTCACTGCTGCATCCACGAGTGCGCACCGATAGACAATTTTGTGCAGGGCTGTGGAGTGCTGCAGTGTGCTATTCGTCTCAGACGAGTTGTGGGGCACTCCCTCGTCCTCGTCTACGACGAGTATTGCATGGTTGCACTCACTGCTGCATCCACGAGTGCACAACTCGTTTTGCAACGTGCGCACCGATAGACAATTTTGTGCAGGGCTGTGGAGTGCTGCAGTGTGCTATACGTCTCAGACGAGTTGTGGGGCACTCCCTCGTCCTCGTCTACGACGAGTATTGCATGGTTGCACTCACTGCTGCGTCCACGAGTGCACAACTGGTTTTGCAACGTGCGCACCGATAGACAATTTTGTGCAGGGCTGTGGAGTGCTGCAGTGTGCTATTCGTCTCAGACGAGTTGTGGGGCACTCCCTCGGGACTCCCTCTCTTCGTCTACGACGACTATTGCATGGTTGCACTCACTGCTGCATCCACGAGTGTGCAACTCGTTTTGCAACGTGCGCACCGATAGACAATTTTGTGCAGGGCTGTGGAGTGCTGCAGTGTGCTATTCGTCTCAGACGAGTTGTGGGGCACTCCCTCGGGACTCCCTCTCTTCGTCTACGACGACTATTGCATGGTTGCACTCACTGCTGCATCCACGAGTGCACAACTCGTTTTGCAACGTGCGCACCGATAGACAATTTTGTGCAGGGCTGTGGAGTGCTGCAGTGTGCTATTCGTCTCAGACGAGTTGTGGGGCACTCCCTCGGGACTCCCTCTCTTCGTCTACGACGACTATTGCATGGTTGCACTCACTGCTGCATCCACGAGTGCGCACCGATAGACAATTTTGTGCAGGGCTGTGGAGTGCTGCAGTGTGCTATTCGTCTCAGACGAGTTGTGGGGCACTCCCTCGTCCTCGTCTACGACGAGTATTGCATGGTTGCACTCACTGCTGCATCCACGAGTGCACAACTCGTTTTGCAACGTGCGCACCGATAGACAATTTTGTGCAGGGCTGTGGAGTGCTGCAGTGTGCTATACGTCTCAGACGAGTTGTGGGGCACTCCCTCGTCCTCGTCTACGACGACTATTGCATGGTTGCACTCACTGCTGCATCCACGAGTGCGCACCGATAGACAATTTTGTGCAGGGCTGTGGAGTGCTGCAGTGTGCTATTCGTCTCAGACGAGTTGTGGGGCACTCCCTCGGGACTCCCTCTCTTCGTCTACGACGACTATTGCATGGTTGCACTCACTGCTGCATCCACGAGTGCACAACTCGTTTTGCAACGTGCGCACCGATAGACAATTTTGTGCAGGGCTGTGGAGTGCTGCAGTGTGCTATTCGTCTCAGACGAGTTGTGGGGCACTCCCTCGGGACTCCCTCTCTTCGTCTACGACGACTATTGCATGGTTGCACTCACTGCTGCGTCCACGAGTGTGCAACTCGTTTTGCAACGTGCGCACCGATAGACAATTTTGTGCAGGGCTGTGGAGTGCTGCAGTGTGCTATTCGTCTCAGACGAGTTGTGGGGCACTCCCTCGTCCTCGTCTACGACGAGTATTGCATGGTTGCACTCACTGCTGCATCCACGAGTGCACAACTCGTTTTGCAACGTGCGCACCGATAGACAATTTTGTGCAGGGCTGTGGAGTGCTGCAGTGTGCTATTCGTCTCAGACGAGTTGTGGGGCACTCCCTCGGGACTCCCTCTCTTCGTCTACGACGACTATTGCATGGTTGCACTCACTGCTGCATCCACGAGTGCGCAACTCGTTTTGCAACGTGCGCACTGATAGACAAGTCTGTGCAGGTCTGTGGAGTGCTGCAGTGTGCTATTCGTCTCAGACGAGTTGTGGGGCACTCCCTCGGGACTCCCTCTCTTCGTCTACGACGACTATTGCATGGTTGCACTCACTGCTGCATCCACGAGTGTGCAACTCGTTTTGCAACGTGCGCACCGATAGACAATTTTGTGCAGGGCTGTGGAGTGCTGCAGTGTGCTATTCGTCTCAGACGAGTTGTGGGGCACTCCCTCGGGACTCCCTCTCTTCGTCTACGACGACTATTGCATAGTTGCACTCACTACTACATCCACGAGTGCACAACTCGTTTTGCAACGTGCGCACCGATAGACAATTTTGTGCAGGGCTGTGGAGTGCTGCAGTGTGCTATTCGTCTCAGACGAGTTGTGGGGCACTCCCTCGTCCTCGTCTACGACGAGTATTGCATGGTTGCACTCACTGCTGCGTCCACGAGTGCACAACTCGTTTTGCAACGTGCGCACCGATAGACAATTTTGTGCAGGGCTGTGGAGTGCTGCAGTGTGCTATTCGTCTCAGACGAGTTGTGGGGCACTCCCTCGGGACTCCCTCTCTTCGTCTACGACGACTATTGCATGGTTGCACTCACTGCTGCATCCACGAGTGCGCAACTCGTTTTGCAACGTGCGCACTGATAGACAAGTCTGTGCAGGTCTGTGGAGTGCTGCAGTGTGCTATTCGTCTCAGACGAGTTGTGGGGCACTCCCTCGGGACTCCCTCTCTTCGTCTACGACGACTATTGCATGGTTGCACTCACTGCTGCGTCCACGAGTGCACAACTCGTTTTGCAACGTGCGCACTGATAGACAAGTCTGTGCAGGTCTGTGGAGTGCTGCAGTGTGCTATTCGTCTCAGACGAGTTGTGGGGCACTCCCTCGGGACTCCCTCTCTTCGTCTACGACGACTATTGCATGGTTGCACTCACTGCTGCATCCACGAGTGCGCAACTCGTTTGGCAAGGTGCGCACTGATAGACAAGTCTGTGCAGGTCTGTGGAGTGCTGCAGTGTGCTATTCGTCTCAGACGAGTTGTGGGGCACTCCCTCGGGACTCCCTCTCTTCGTCTACGACGACTATTGCATGGTTGCACTCACTGCTGCATCCACGAGTGTGCAACTCGTTTTGCAACGTGCGCACCGATAGACAATTTTGTGCAGGGCTGTGGAGTGCTGCAGTGTGCTATTCGTCTCAGACGAGTTGTGGGGCACTCCCTCGGGACTCCCTCTCTTCGTCTACGACGACTATTGCATAGTTGCACTCACTGCTGCATCCACGAGTGCGCAACTCGTTTTGCAACGTGCGCACTGATAGACAAGTCTGTGCAGGTCTGTGGAGTGCTGCAGTGTGCTATTCGTCTCAGACGAGTTGTGGGGCACTCCCTCGGGACTCCCTCTCTTCGTCTACGACGACTATTGCATGGTTGCACTCACTGCTGCATCCACGAGTGCACAACTCGTTTTGCAACGTGCGCACCGATAGACAATTTTGTGCAGGTCTGTGGAGTGCTGCAGTGTGCTATTCGTCTCAGACGAGTTGTGGGGCACTCCCTCGGGACTCCCTCTCTTCGTCTACGACGACTATTGCATGGTTGCACTCACTGCTGCATCCACGAGTGCACAACTCGTTTTGCAACGTGCGCACCGATAGACAATTTTGTGCAGGTCTGTGGAGTGCTGCAGTGTGCTATTCGTCTCAGACGAGTTGTGGGGCACTCCCTCGGGACTCCCTCTCTTCGTCTACGACGACTATTGCATGGTTGCACTCACTGCTGCATCCACGAGTGTGCAACTCGTTTTGCAACGTGCGCACCGATAGACAATTTTGTGCAGGGCTGTGGAGTGCTGCAGTGTGCTATTCCTCTCAGACGAGTTGTGGGGCACTCCCTCGTCCTCGTCTACGACGAGTATTGCATGGTTGCACTCACTGCTGCGTCCACGAGTGCGCAACTCGTTTTGCAACGTGCGCACCGATAGACAATTTTGTGCAGGGCTGTGGAGTGCTGCAGTGTGCTATTTGTCTCAGACGAGTTGTGGGGCACTCCCTCGGGACTCCCTCTCTTCGTCTACGACGACTATTGCATGGTTGCACTCACTGCTGCATCCACGAGTGCACAACTCGTTTTGCAACGTGCGCACCGATAGACAATTTTGTGCAGGTCTGTGGAGTGCTGCAGTGTGCTATTCGTCTCAGACGAGTTGTGGGGCACTCCCTCGGGACTCCCTCTCTTCGTCTACGACGACTATTGCATGGTTGCACTCACTGCTGCATCCACGAGTGCACAACTCGTTTTGCAACGTGCGCACCGATAGACAATTTTGTGCAGGTCTGTGGAGTGCTGCAGTGTGCTATTCGTCTCAGACGAGTTGTGGGGCACTCCCTCGGGACTCCCTCTCTTCGTCTACGACGACTATTGCATGGTTGCACTCACTGCTGCATCCACGAGTGCACAACTCGTTTTGCAACGTGCGCACCGATAGACAATTTTGTGCAGGGCTGTGGAGTGCTGCAGTGTGCTATTCGTCTCAGACGAGTTGTGGGGCACTCCCTCGTCCTCGTCTACGACGAGTATTGCATGGTTGCACTCACTGCTGCGTCCACGAGTGTGCAACTCGTTTTGCAACGTGCGCACCGATAGACAATTTTGTGCAGGTCTGTGGAGTGCTGCAGTGTGCTACTCGTCTCAGACGAGTTGTGGGGCACTCCCTCGTCCTCGTCTCCGACAAGTATTGCATGGTTGCACTCACTGCTGCGTCCACGAGTGCGCAACTCGTTTTGCAACGTGCGAACCAATAGACAATTTGGTGCAGGGCTGTGGAGTGCTGCAGTGTGCTATTCGTCTCAGACGAGTTGTGGGGCACTCCCTCGGGACTCCCTCTCTTCGTCTACGACGACTATTGCATGGTTGCACTCACTGCTGCATCCACGAGTGCACAACTCGTTTTGCAACGTGCGCACCGATAGACAATTTTGTGCAGGGCTAGTCATTGGCGGAGCGGATAACGGGTCGTTATCCATTCAGATTTTGGACCCGATTTTTCTCAAGATTGAAACAAGCAATTGGGGTCAGACCAACAGTAAAATATATACTTTTACATCTCCTCTAGCCCGCGCACCAATCCGTTTGACGAGATACGTATTCTCGGGGGTGCTATGGACCACCGAAAAGAGGGGCAAAAGCGTGGGAAAGTGCACTATTGAGTGTATTCAACGCTTCAACATCCGAGATCTTGGTATTGGAAGACGTTTGTATATACATTCGATGGCGCGCGCACTTTTCTTTATGAAAATCGGTGAAGAATTGAGTGAGCTATGGACAATTTTGTGTGGCGGGTTCGGGCGGGTGGCTGATGTGGCTGTGCTAAATCTCCGCTCGGGCGGTTTTCAATTTCTAAAATATTTACTACAGGTGCGCCACCCACAAAAATTTGTGCGCGGCCTGCGGAATCTGGATCTGCCTTCGTCCTGAAGTTTCTGGAGGCGGCGCGGCTGAACTGCTGAAAGGCGTCAGGGATCTTTGTGACCTGGCGCGCGGGCGCGTTCGCGCGCCTCGGCAATTGCCGGCCACCGCCTCTGCCATTCTGGCCCGTTCACCGCACTGTATTGTGTGCTACTGCACCCTGTCCCCACTACTTCAACCACCCCATCCTTCACTTGTCGTCGTTTTACACTCCTCTTGCTCTCCAATACCGCTCTGGTGGTACACAACATATGTAGTGGGAGATAATGAAAATGACCACCGAGAGCGGCTCTTCTCTCTTCTCTCCACCACTACAACCAAAAGCCACTTGCTTGTGAGTAAATCTTTTTCTAACGCTTTTTCTTGCTGAAACTATATATTCAGATGACATATAATGTGTTCAAATCCCCCCCCGAAACCAGCTCAAAGCTCTTATCCTTGCCTTCATCTATCTGCCTGTTCATTTCGTCTCGGGCGCTCGTGGGGCTTGAGGGGCAGGGCTGTGGGATCGCATGCGCTGTGGGGCGGATAACGATGGACATTATCCTCTAGCGCTCTCAAGTAAGCATACATTGTCATCTATCTGCCTCTTTTTCATTCTTACGTCTCTCAGCCTCAGTCTCAACATGCGCACGCGTCTCCCGCCATCCCCAGAGCACCCAAACCTCCATCGACCCGCTCCGGCACCCTCCTTGCCGCCGGCACAATGATGTCCTCTCCCTCAAGCCCTTCAAGCTCGCGATGCTCGTTGAACTCTTCGGGTACATGGGTGACCGTGCCTTTGGCCTGGACCTATTCTGCGTACCAATGGCTGGGACCGCGAGGCGGCACCAGAGCCTCCGATTGGGATGGTGAGTTGCGTTGTGTGTGTGCTAGCAGAGGATTGGGTGAAGAGAACGATGGTGTTTTGCGAGTTCATGCCCTGAGAGGGAGAAGGTTCCAAGGTGCGTGCATACATTATCTGTTTTCATTATTCTCAATCGTGCTAACGGCTTCGCGCTATCTAGAACCTAGGATGCTCTGTCAAATACACAACGACAGCAGCAGCAGCAGCAGCAACAGCTCCGAACGCGCCCGTTGTGCCTGCGCAATCTACGAGGGGGCGCGACTTTGAGCGCCGAGTCGGCGACGGCGGGGCCGCAGCAGAGCCATGGTCGAAGTCAGAGTCAGGGTCAGGGTGGAGGCTCGATGTCAGGAGCGTGATACAGTCCTCGGGAGCCACGCAGCGACTCTGTCAGCTGCGTCTGCGGTGGGCACTGCTGGGAGGTCAGGGTCTGGGGCGGAGGAGGGGGACAGAGACGGAGGAGAAGAGGGAAAGGCGCAGCTTCTACAGGCGGAGATGGTGGAGGAGGTGGCGCTGGCGCAGAAGGGGCTCGAGGCGCAGCCCAAATCGAGGAGCGGAGGGAGGAGGAGGAGAAGAAGGGGAGGCAGGGCGGGAGTCGGGCGTGAACCTGGTGGAGGCGACGAGAGCGACGAACTAGTTGGGGTGGACCTCGTCCTTCGTCGAGGTCGGCTATTATGAAGACCATGGCGGCCGATCCTCCGTGGACGAGAATGGGATGGACGAAGGCCAGGCGGGGGATGCTCCTCCTCCTCCTGCTGCTGTAAAAGATGAGGTGACGTGCGGCAGGGCGCGGAATAGGGACAAGGGTAAGGGAGGGCGGGCTGGTGGAGGGGTTGGCGCAAACGTAAAAGGGGGTCGATGAAGCTCGGTAGGGAGAAGCGCGCTTGCAGGATCGATGACAAGAACACTGCCTCAGTTTCGTACAGTACAATACAGAGGAAATGTATCATAGAGCGGAGTGTGGTAGTATGACGTATGCGGCGCCCTCACTGAGGGCGCTGCATGCAAACAAATGTCGCAGTCTCTATTCTCCATGTCCCTTTTCAACTCAAGTCCAATGATTATTCCATTTAGCATCGACAATTTTTATCTTGAGCAGAGAAACTTCCTCGGATTACATTTAAACTCGCGCCCGAGTCCACAGTGTCATTTCCTCCCTTTGTACGCCTCGAAACTTACAGACCTCGTATCGAACAATTTATTTTGTCCTCCACGCCACAGCATCGGCTACTCGTCACTTCGCGCTACAAATTGTCTTCCTTCAAGGAACCTATCGAGACATCAATGAAATGGCTTGAGTAAGGAAAGTTGAATTACCCGCAAATCGATTTTGAGATGAGAGAACGCACTAATGGGTCAATTTCTCGAAGCCGAAACTCTGAATGAAGCGTCATATTGCGGTGTTATATGAAGCTTGTGAATGGTAAACCTCACCTGGAAAATCTCATCTTGAATTCCGTCGTTCGTTGATTGCAATCGCGCCTGTATCGCGCCTGTATCGCGCATGTGTTGATGTACAGTGTGCGTGCAAAGCTGGGAGAGATAACGAGATGGATACCTCGTGGCTTTGAGCGATAGTGACGTCAAGGAAGCACCGAACGTACCGTAATGGCCGAGAGCGTACCGCGATTGGTGAGGCCACCGCTGTGGAGAAGAAGGTCGTTGAATAGCATGGCCAAAGGTGTGGGTGTGGGCATCGCTGATGCAGACGAAGCACGTCGATTTCGGGGACGGGACAGGCGGGATCGAGGCAGGGTCGTATTCCAGGTGCATGGACGTCGGGGTGGTGATCGATCGCGGCGAGTACGGCAGCCCGTCTGTTGTCGTCATCGTTGTTGTTGTTGACGAAAGTGGGAGTAGAAGTCGGAGTCGAGGCGGCGGGCGGGGAGGGGGCAGATAAAGTGGCGGGATGGTCTTTGGCAGACAAGATGAAGGGCCTTGTGGATCGCACGTCAAAGCAATGTGCCTTGAGTGACAGACGGAAATCAAGAGCAAGCACCACCGGTCAGTGATCGACGCCTCGCAGGGCAGCCTCACAGTAAAAGTATATCACGATTCAAATATTCAAGCCCCTCGTCCTCGTGATTCCATCCCTGCCTTCAATCGACTACGCTCCTGATTTGAACATTCTGACACACAAACCATGTAAAAAAGCGTTAAAAGAATGCGGATTGACGAACCTCAGGGCATACCTCTGGAGGGAAATGTGCCTCGCCTGAGGCACAGCGGACGGCGGTAACGGTGTCGAGATCGTCGTTGGACTTGCGCGAGGAAGCCTGAGGAAGCGCTGAGTTGCCTTGATCGATGTGGTGTTACGTTGTGTAACTGATCGGTGGCTGTACACATGGCCCAACGATGATCGATGAGCGCTGAGCACGCGTTCGTATGTCCTTCCACGCATACTCTAGTGTGATATCGGTATCGCTGAGCATCTGCCAAGTTCCTTATATCCAGGTGCGAGCTATTTTTGGACTTGTTTCGCGTTCAAGGGCAACCGTTTTCTTTCAGGGCACCCTCAGTGAGGGTGCCCCTTCGACCTTGGCATCAATTCTTGAGTCCTGTGCGTATCACTGACACCTTTCTCAAGGGCTTTCGCTTTCAGGGCGCCCTCAGTGAGGGTGCCGCATCGATCTGTTGGCTTTGATTGCTGGGTTGCGTGTCTATCCCTGGTGCGTGTCCAATTTTCAACCATCTACGTATACTGACCCCCGTCTATGCGCTTTTTAGCCATCAAAACTCCCAACTTTCAACTCCACCGCCTTCCTCCACCAACTCCACCTGGCCGTCCACCCATCTACTGCCTCAATCCGTCAACCACAACCGAATCCATCCACTTCCACCCACCCTTTCCGTCATGGCCCTTGCCAAGGAGCCTGCCGCTTCGAAAAAGGCGGTGTCACTTGCGACATACACCGTCTCCGCCGCGCTGACTCTCCTGCGGTCCCTCAAACCACATCTGGATGCCATTTTCGGCTGAGATACGGGCGAGCATGCAGCTCACACACGGGACTCCAAGTCGTCCTTGACATCTTCAACACCATGTGCCCAGTCCCGCCTGTGGGCGCATTCCAGGATGTGTGGGCGAACATGCTGTGTCGCGAGACGGGAGTGGACAGCATCAAGCTGCGCAGAATTGCTGGTATGTCTTGCTCTTCTCCCTCTCAATTCGATGCGCAACTCACCGCTTTGACTGGGACGCAGACTGTGTGGTCAGGACATTGAAGGACCCAGGATATGCCATTGAGATGCAGCCATTAAAGGTTAGTACATATGTTTTTCATGTGCTCCTCCACTCGCTCACTGCCCGTTCCCTTCAACAGCTCTATTGCACCATGCTCGACACCTCCAAACGCCGCCCGGTGTGCGCCCGTGCCCACAGCCAGCCCTTTTGGTACTAAGATATCCTTCGCACGCTCAGCGCAGCATCGATGTCTACTCTGCCTCCGCTGGCCCCCGTCGCCACGCCCACTTCCATCGCCATCACGATCGCGCGCCCACGGCAGCCAAATTCCTTCCTCCATCCCCTGCAGTACCCCTCGCTCGCGCCCTCGCCCTCGCGTGGCCCTTGCGCTCACCTCCACCTCCACCCTCGCCTCTGCACAGAGGCGCCAGTCTTCTGGTTGCGCGAGCTTGCGCTCTGGGCCATAGGCAGTCGCGCGCCAGACGGGGTGTATGCCAACTGCGAGGGTGTGCCGTTGCAAGGGGCGTGGCGTGAAGCAGCCATTGTTCAGTTCTTATTTTCTTCTTTCTTTTTTGTTTATATTCTATACTACGCTACGCTACCTTTCATCCCCCATCCCGCTCCCTCTCTCCATCCACCTCCACCTCCACCAACTACGGCGCGGATTCCCAACCCTCCGACCCCTCTATGCCCCTCCTGCATCGGTGCACACCCGCCTCCTCCCCATGCCTCAGTGCTTGCAATTTCATCTCGCTTATATTAACACACTGCCGCCGCCACCGCGAATTCACTGCCGACGCCGCCGCGAATTCATCCCCTGCTCAGTGTTAGTCTCCTCCCCCAACCGAACACGGATCACACCATCTAGCAAGTGGCCGCCGACCATGCCCTGGAATACAGCTCGACCCCGGGGCCCTCCTCCGAGTTCCAGTACCCGCGCATGTGATACGATTGCCGATGGATGCAAAGGGAGCGGCAAGGGCGAAGGAAAAGAGGGAGGGGCAGGAGGTGCATTTGGGAGTTTTGAGGCGACGCTGGAGGGGTGGAAGATATGCTGTGGGGTGCAACTGCAACCCCCAGCTGGCGGATTGCGACGTTCGTCGATGGCAGGGAGGGTTCTCCGGCGGGGGTGGGAGGTGCTGTTCGAAGATCTGGGTGGTGGGGATGGGGTTAGAGGTGTGCAAGGTAAGGGCGAGGGCGATGGCAATGGGGACGGGATGTAGTGAAGGCGACGATGGCGTTCGTGCGGCTGAGGGCTCAGGCGGGCGGGCGTGTGGTGGTGTTTAACCACTTGGGGGGTTAGGGTGCACGATCGGGAGTTCAGCGTCGCGCCCCAACTGCGGGTGTGTGTGCTCAACGGGCCGGGACGAGGGCGGGGCGCAGGCATCTGCGCCTGCGGTGTCGATGGATCTTGATGTTATCGCATCGGTAGGCTTGAACATGGGTGATGTGCACCCGGACCTAACGCTTAGGATGGACATCTGATCGGGCTGGGGGCTTAGGGCGAGCACGCCCGTCAACTGCACCGGTGCGCTCGAGCAGTACGAGGCTGCGGCGGGCAGGGGTATGCCGGGATGGGCACAGACGACGACAGTCTACTCATGTCGATGCTCACAGTCATGCCAACACGACAATACCATCACTACCCTCACCACCACCACCACTCCCAGCAACAGCGGCAGGATCAGCCGGCACCGGCACCCCTACCATCACCACCGCGACTGCAGTCCCCCGCGCATGGACAACAGTCGCGTAGCTTCGGCTTCTCGCACAGTAAGGTGCCCACTCAGTACAACTTCATCGAATTGTACCAATGTGTAGAGTTGGACCAGGCCGCAATACGAACCTGTCATATTAAATCGTCTGAACGTAGTCTAGTCGCATGTACATGCCTCGATAATGCCCGTGCTCCTCAAATTCTTCGTCCATTTCCCGTTCCGCCTCCTCCGAGTCCTCATCATCATCATCGATGCGTAGCGGAACGCCTGCCGTACATCGCTCGGTGTTGAGAGACCTCATCATCATACAGCCCTCAGGGGAGCGACGTCTAGTAGGGTGCCACTGTCTGGCGGAGGCGTTCGGGGCTGGATTCTTGTGTGAGCGATATCCTCGATGTTTATACATCGACGCGCTGAGTCTGTTTGCAATGATCCAATGAGTCACGAACATTGAAGCCTCATGGTTATACTGCGCACCTTGCATTCCCGGAAGTTATCTTTTCGGTCCCTCCCATCCCGCCGCAAGCGTCGTCAGTTGCTTAACAAGGCTTGGTCGCACACTACTCGAGGTGCCCGGCGGCGGCGGCTGTGTGGATAATGGTGCGTTCGTCGATCTATATGAAGCCGCATGACACACCGTCAAGCCCAGTACAAAATGCGAACAGCTCGTTTGTTTGGAGGTATGGCTGCGGCGGCCGCGGCTCTGTGGTAGGAGACGTTGTACTTGTTAGGCCTGTGGCGAATAAATCGTCGTAAGACACACCCACCTTTGAGCTACGCCGTCTAGTGTGCGAACATACCCTCAAGTGGTGCTGAAGCCCTTCGGACACCAAAGATCCCGTTCTCGGGTGGTTGTGCTGCGTTGGGAGAATGCAGCAGGGCGTGTTCGATGAGCATGCGACTGTGTGAAGACGGATCACACGGTATACGTCAAACAAGAGTCATGATAGCTTCGAGCTCACCTTGCTGAGTGCGACAAAGTAACTCGAAGGAGAACGCTCTGAAGCGACGAGCTCAATGCTTTTAAAAGGTTAACAAGGTTAGTACATTGAGAGAAGAAGCGAATACACCGGGGATGCTATAAGATGTATAGTCCGGTGTCGAAGCATTTTGCCATCGCATTGGGGCACGTTGTGTCGAAGGCGGCGAGTATGCGGCTGAATGGCGAGGGAAAGACCGTGGCGTAAGTGTCGCAAGGTGGAAGCATGGACCGCACCAGGGAGCAGCGGCGAGGCGAAGTCAAAGAAGGTTGCAAAAGACGGATGTACCGCTGTCGTATCGCACATGTTGTGGGACGAGCTGTGTGTGCCCAATTGAAGCGAATGTAGTGGAAGCAAAAGGAAAACGCACCTACGACGCAAATCCCAGCATCTAGGGAGAATCATATTCGAGGTATTGAAGGCGATGGAATGACCGTCACATTGAAATCAATAGATAGGAAACATGAGATAGAACAGTTAACGCACCGGGGACAGTATATTCCACCCCGAAAATGTCCAACCACTGATTCCTCTGTACGCCAATCGCCACCGCGCCGGAGCTTGAAGGATCAGCCAGAGAGATGATGGCGCGAGCAAAGCTGACTGCACGATTAACATCTGACCTCAGATATCAACTTTTTTCCACTCACGCCGCGGTGGGTAGCGTTGCACTTTATATATATTCTGATCACACTAATTGTAATAATCAGTAGATAGCTGACCTCGTACTTACTGTAGGTTTCGTCAATGTCCAGCTAACAAGTGACCAGCGGGTTGAGGTCGAGGAGCGGGACGTCGGAGACAGAGAAGACGGCAGAGGAAAGAGGAGGAGGATGCCGGGGAGAAGGCATGGCCAGCACGTCGAGCTCGATTGAGCTGACTGACACAGGCGGGGGCGGCGGCTGCATCTGGGTCTTCATGTTCCGTCTCCTCGACAACGGCGGTGCCCGCTTCGCTCGTCGACAATATCTGCGCTCAATGATTGCTTCGACTCACATTGTGGTGCGTAGCATTATGCCCTGGTATACAAGATCAGTGAATAGCAGATACTTACACGAATTAATCGCACCATGACTCCGACCCTGCCCCTGTCGACCGTCACTGTACCCTCCTTCGATGAGCTCACAGACAGCCCCCGCCTTGACTCGATAGCACGAAGCGCCTCCTTGTGTCCCACGAGCCCGTGTCTACCATGCGTTGCAGTTGCCACTGAGTGCTCAAGGGCGGGGTGATGTCTTCCATGCGCACGGTTCTGCGGTCACGGTGGTGATGATGGAGTGCCGGCGCCAGCTCCTCCTGCTGGTGGTGGTGATGGTGGTGGGGTATAGTGACGTTCGCACGAATGGGAGCCCGAATGAGCAGACTGTCGTCGTCTGTGTCCACCCCGATATCCGCCCTGCTCCCCGCCGCCTCGTACTGCTCGAGCGCAGCGGCATAGTCGATGTGCTCGCCCCCAACACCAACCCCGATGACCATGCCCATCCCAAGTTCCAGCCGTCGCCCTTACTCCATCCCGTCCCCCCATCCCGGGAGCCATCGTCATCGCATCGACATCGCCATTGCCATCGCCCTCGCCTTGCACCCAATCCTTCCCCTCTGCGCTTGTCATCCAACAGCGCCTCCCTGACCCCCACCGGAGTACCCTCTCTGCCATCGACTAGCGTCCCAATCCGCTGGCCTGAGCTCGTAGTCGCACCCGACAGCACATTGCCTAACCCGCCGCCCCGCCCCGCCCTTAGCTCCACATCTACCTCCCACCCCTCCCTCCTTATCCTTTGCCGTCCTCTGCATCCATCGACGGTTCACCACGGGCGCTGGGAACCATGGGGTCAAGTTGCGTTGCAGGGCATAGTCGGCGGCTACCTGTTAGATGATGCAACGTGCGTTCAGTGAGGGAAGGAAATGGGCGCTGAGAATGGGAGGGACTCACAGCAGCAGCGGCGGCGTAATGACGGCGAGAAAAGCTTGCGGGACGAAGAGGAGGGTGGTGGGCGCTGATGCAGAGGCAAGGAGGGGGAGGAGGGGGAGGGACGTGCTTGGGGGTGGTTGGAGGTAAAGGTGGAGGTGGAGCGGGATGGGCAATGGACGGGGAAAATGAAAGAAGAAGATCGAAATCAAAGAAGGAACAATGGCTGCTGCCCCTCAGCTCTACCCCGCCCCCGCCCCCACCGAACAGCACACCCTCCCAGTAGACATATGTCCCGTCCGGCGCGCGGCTGCTCATGGACTAGAGCGGGAGGTCGTGCAGCAAGATTGGCACCTCCGTCGCAGCAGCGCGGGTAGAGGTGGGTTGAGCGCGAGAGCGAGGGCGAGAGGCGAGGGTCATTGGTGCAGGGGGTGGGCGTAAGGGGTGTGGTGGCCACGGTGGTGAGTGCTATCGTGACGACAGTTGGAGCAGCGACGAGGACCGGTGGAGGCAGAGTTAGTATCGATGCCGAGGTGAGCGCGCGAAGGAATCCGAGGAGGAGAAGGGCTGGTCACGGGTGCGGGCGCGGGGTGGGCGGCGTATGGAGGTGTTGAGAATGGCGCAGTGGAGCCTAAGAGGGGATCGGAGGCAATGAGCGAGTGAAAGAGGACAGGAAGGCATGTAACACAGGAAGGCATGTACCTACCTTTAGTGGCCGCAGCTCGGTGACATATTTTCCCTCCTTGACCACCCTCTCTACACAGTCTGTAGCCCAGGTCAATTGCACATCAGTCAGAGAGGGAGAATAGCGAAGCGTACTAGTAATCCTCCACAGCTTGACGCTGTTTACCCACGTCTCGCACGGCACGAATGTTTGCCCACATCCTCAGATGGGCCCTGTGAGTTACATTGAGCCTGGAGTCCCGTGCGATCCAATGCTCATCTCTATCACTTTTGAGGATGGCGTCCAGCCGTGATAGAAGGATCGCAGGAGAGCCAGGACGGTGCCGGGTGCAGAGTGTGCTGGCTCAACCTGGCTGTACAGCCACTGATCGGTTACAGCGACGCCACGCGCCTCCTCACCGCTTCAGGCGGCCCGCCCTTCCTCGGCGAAACCGGCACAAGTTCAACGACGACCTCGACACCGACGCTGCTGCAATAACCCTCTGCCGTCTGCCTTCTGGTGTGTCTTGCCCACTCTCGTGTAAACTGCTAACCACGCACTTCGTAACAGCTCTCTGTCATGGGCTTCGGAGTCATCCGCTGGGCTCTGTCGCCGATCAACTCTGCCTCGCTGCGTCCATCGGCCACGTCGATAGCGTCAAGCTTCTTCTCTAATGTTCTGTGGGAGCTGGGCGATGATGACGACAATGAGCAGGAGGTATTGGGACATCAGGGTGAGTCGATCCAAAGTCGATCAATGGCATGGCTGGTCGGGGGCTAACTGCAGCAATTGTATATGCGTGTGATCACCCACCTTCAGCATACCTTCTTGTAATTAAATCGGCATCATGTGCCTCCTCGCCGCCGCCGCTAACATTTGCTCGATTCGCTGTCCATCAAGCAAGGCGTCAAGTATGATTCGGCCCAGTCAGCTTTCGACATCCCCGCCTTCATCAAATTCCATGGGCTCTGCGTCGATAAAATCCTCGACCCACTCCATTCCTTAGTTCGTGATCTATTATTAGTACTTCTTTCGCGCATACTCACTTCTCACAAACCCTCCTAGAAACTTTCAATCAGTGTTGGCGGTAAAAACAAACCTGAGCCACTTTAATGAAACTTTGCTGACGCTCGGAGCTATAGTTACACTCAACCCACCTGTCCAAACCATCGAGAAGCCTGACGACTCGTACTGTCTTGTCAGCGTCGCCGACTGCCGTCTTAGGATGTTTGCGACAGTCGATGAGACAACACGGCTCCGGATCAAAGGCGGTGATCGCTACTGTGGCGCATCCTCGCAATCGTTAGGCTCGCGCCCCAGGACTATCATCGTTTCCAATCGTCGGTGGAGGGCAAGGTTGGGCCAATGGCCTTCCTCACTGGCGAGTACTATACCATCAACGTAAGTTTCGTGCTGCGCCTCTTTCCTGTGTTGTGTTTTGTAGATCTACAGGATTCATGTTTGGATTAGGGAGTCGCAAGCCACAGGCTGTACGCAGCTCGCTTAACGTGTATAGTGAGAATGTGCGCAAGATTGTGCACATCGACAGCCTGCAGTGTGGACATTTTATGGTGGTGCAAGGTGGGCAGCATCAAGACAACGGTGTAGGAGGGTGGACAGGAATCTGGGTACATTGCTTTTGGTGTGTCTCGCTTCTTTTGTTGTTACTCTTTCTTTATTACTCACATGGATCGAATCGACGTGGGTAGGACGGTCACAATTGTGGTCCTTCTCGAAAACTGCTCATCAACGAACGTGCGTCACTGGAGACTCTTGTTCGCGTTGCGAAGAGCATTGGTTCTGGGCATCGTCCTGTCCCTCAATATATGAAACAGAACATTTGCTCTTCGCCGTGGATTGCTGTCCTTCAATGTTTCTCATCATCATTTTTGCAATCTGTACGGACAGGCTATTTACTTATTAGCTACATCGGATGTTGTCACGTCAGTTGTGCCCTAGCTATTGCGTATTTTTGCAGAGGAAGGTTTGTTTACACCTCCTCGAGTGGCTCCTCCCAACAATCTCCAAATATTACTTCAAAAAACACATCTTCCAGCCTAGGGAGCCTTTGGTGTTGGGTGCGCTCGTTAGAATCAGGAAGGACAAAGATCTTGTAGAGATCTGGTGCTGCTATTGCGGTGGAGCAGCCAAGTCCCGTGTCCGTGCCCGTGCCCAAAGCCCGAGAGCCCGAAGCCCCAAAGTCCCAAGCCCTTTCCGCATGCTCCAAGCCCCAAGGCCCCAAAGCCCGAAGCCCAAAAAGTCCTGAGCCCTTGCGCCGTGCTCCAAGCCCCAACCCCGTACCCGAAGCCCCAAATACCCGAGCCCTTGCCCTGTGGTCCAAGCTCCAAGCCCGTACCCGAAGCCCCGAGCCTGTGCCCAAGCCCGAAGCGCAGGAAGCCCGAAAGCCCGAAGCCCCGATCACGTGCTCAAAGCCCGAAGCCCCGCAGCCTCGACCATGCCCAAAGCCCCCAGCTTGTGCCCCAAGCCTGTGTGTGCCACGAGCGGCTTTGTGAATGCGGTCCCGGGTCAGTTTGCTTGCGGGCATGGGCGCACCCTCACTGAGGGTGCCGTGCATGTCATTCCATCTACCGTTCTCGGCACATTTGGGAACATGTCTAAATTGCGGGCATGGGCACACCCTCAGTGAGGGTGCCGTGCACGTTTTTCCACGTACTGTTCTTTGCACTTTTTGGGACATGTCCAAATTACGGGTATGAGCGCACCCTCACTGAGGGTGCCTTGCACATCGTTCCATCTACCATTCACCACACATTTGGGAACATTTCCAAATTGCGGGCATGGGCACACCCTCACGGAGGGTGCCGTGCACGTTGTTCCATCTACCGTTCTCCGCACATTTGGGAACATGTCCAAATTACAGGCATGGGTGCACCCTCAATGAGGGTGCCATGCATGTCATGTCCAAATTGCGGGCATGCACGCACGCTCACTGAGGGTGAAATCAAATGAAATCAAATGCACCGCACACAATCAATTAATCCTGACGATTATGGATGGTTGGTTTTCTTGCGGGCATAGGCGCACCCTCACTGAGGGTGCCATGCATACATGTCTAAACAAATGTGAATCAAACCAAATTATGGATGGTTGGTTTTCTTGCGGGCATAGGTGCACCCTCACTGAGGGTGCCATGCATACATGTCCAAACAAATGCAAATCAAACCACATGCCAGCGAGGCAATGTAAAATCTGACGTGTGGTCTATTTGTTCAATAGACTAGTTTCTTGCGGGCATAGGCGCACCCTCACTGAGGGTGCCATGCATACATGTCCAAACAAATGCAAATCACGATAGCAAGCCGGCAACGTAAAATCTGATGGGCAATTTGTGTTGACGCTAGTATTCTGAGCAAGTACAATAAATTTACGTACGACTTGATATGCTAAATTTACGTACGACTTGTTATGCCAGCGAGGCGACGTAAAATCTGTTGTGCAACACGGGCAGTTTGCGTAAGCGCTAGTATTCTCAGCAAGTACAATAAATTATGTACGACTAGTGGCATGTTTTTATGAGAGTCTAGCGACACATTTGAGTGAGCGTTGGCTATACGCAACAACTTCTTTCACTGCAATCGACGTAGCCAATGAGCAACAGGTCAAGGAGGTGTGTACTTCTTTTGTTGTGATCCCGACGGACGGTTGGTTTTCTTGCGGGCATGGGCGCACCCTCACTGCAGGTGCCGTGCATACATGTCGAAACAAATGCAAATCAAAACAAATGCCAGCGAGGCAATGTAAAATTTGATGTGCGGTCTGTTTGTTCGATAGCAAGCCAGTATTCCGAGTGAGTATAACGGATCGGATTAGCTACGTACAACTAGCAGCACGCTTTGATGAGATGTTTACGTTCCAGCAACGCAATAACCGATGAGGGACGAGTGAAAGCCATTGAACTCTGCGTACGTGATCCTGACGGTAAGTACGCTTGCGTGGACGTTGTTGTGCATGCGTGCGCTGATTGCAACAGTTGGCATTCCTTTGAAGCTCAAGAGAAAAAATGTACGGCTACGTATGCTGTCGGGGATTGTTGATGCTTGGTTGTCACTAATAGACCTTTTGATCTGTCTGGCTGATGCTTTCAGGAACATGACCTGCGACTGAACGTGGTGCGTGGGAGGCGACTGACGTACGTGACAGATGGTGTACCTGGCGAGTGGCGTACCCAGCAAGTGGCGTACCCGGCGACCGGTTAGAGGTTTGAGTTAGAGCTTTGGGTGCCTCGGTTAGAGATTTGGGTTGGGAACGTTTCTGCTCGTGTCTCGGTTAAGGTTCGGAAACATGTTCTGCTCTGGAGCGAGATGCAAGTCAAATATCAAACGCACTGCACGCAATTAATCCCGACAATGCAAATCCAACGCCAGCAAGGCAACGTAAAATCTGACGGGCAATTTGTGTTGACGCTAGTATTCTGAGCAAGTACAATAAATTTACGTACGACTTGTTATGCCAGCGAGGCGACGTAAAATCTGTTGTGCAACACGGGCAGTTTGCGTAAGCGCTAGTATTCTCAGCAAGTACAATAAATTATGTACGACTAGTGGCATGTTTTTATGAGAGTCTAGCGACACATTTGAGTGAGCGTTGGCTATACGCAACAACTTCTTTCACTGCAATCGACGTAGCCAATGAGCGACAGGTCAAGGAGGTGTGTACTTCTTTTGTTGTGATCCTGACGGACGGTTGGTTTTCTTGCGGGCATGGGCGCACCCTCACTGCAGGTGCCGTGCATACATGTCGAAACAAATGCAAATCAAAACAAATGCCAGCGAGGCAATGTAAAATTTGATGTGCGGTCTGTTTGTTCGATAGCAAGCCAGTATTCCGAGTGAGTATAACGGATCGGATTAGCTACGTACAACTAGCAGCACGCTTTGATGAGATGTTTACGTTCCAGCAACGCAATAACCGATGAGGGACGAGTGAAAGCCATTGAACTCTGCGTACGTGATCCTGACGGTAAGTACGCTTGCGTGGACGTTGTTGTGCATGCGTGCACTGATTGCAACAGTTGGCATTCCTAGTCATTGGCGGAGCGGATAACGGGTCGTTATCCATTCAGATTTTGGACCCGATTTTTCTCAGGATTGAAACATGCAATTGGGGTCGGTCCAACAGTAAAATATATACTTTTACATGTCCTCTATCGCACGCAGCAATCGGTTTGACGAGATATGTACTCTCGGGGATGCTATGGAGCACCGAAAAGAGGGGCAAAAGCGTGGGAAAGTACACTATTGAGTGTCTTCAACGCTTCCACATCCGAGATCATGGTATCGGAGGACGTTTTAATATACACTCGATGGAGGTCGCACTTTTTTTTACGAAAATCGGTGAAGAATTGAGTGAGCTATGGACAATTTTGTGTGGGGGGTTCGGGCGGGTGGCTGATGTGGCTGTGCTAAATCTCCGCTCGGGCGGTTTTCAATTTCTAAAATATTTACTACAGCTGCGTGCGCCACAAAAATTTTTGCGTGCGCTCCGCAATTGGGTTCTGCCATCGTCCTGAATTTTCTGAAGGTGACGCGGCTGAACTGTTGAAACGCGTCAGGGATCTTTGTGACCTGGCGCGGGGCGCGCGAAGCGCGCCTCGGCAATTGCCGGTCAGCGCCTCCTGCCATTCTGCCTTCCTGGTCGTCGTCCTCCTCAGCGCCAGGGTCTACCCGCCGTCGTCCATTTCTTCCAGCCGTCAATATTCTCGCTTAACCCGACTCCTAAGCCTCTTCCTGGTGCCCTAGTACTTAGTCCACTGTTAATATCTCCAAGAACTCGGCTTCTAGCACCCTCAGTCTCTCCTTCGTTTCTGCTCAGCCATCATAGGGCTCGCTTCTTGCTCTCAGAAAGTTGCCTTCAAATAGGAGTTTCGACTATACAGATCCCAAAGACCTGTTGCCCCGACCTCTGGTATCAATGTCGAGCGTTCAATGTGATATGAATGCTGTTGGGCCGGAAGAGGGGATAGAGCAGGAATTAGTTGGTGTCTCTCAAGGTGCGTAGTGTAGAACTCTTGCATATTGGACTGTTTCTAATTGTATCTTTTCAGGAGAATCATCAATGTCTGCTTTGGGACGCAGTTCGAGGACGAACGCTATCACCACCACTGCCGACTCCACTCCTCCACACATGCCAGATCTGGTCAGTCGACACATCAATCATAATCAACGAGAATTTCCTGGTATGTTCTGCTCTTGTTCTATCGATCCCATGCACCGCCTGCCTGGGCGCAGACTGGAGAGGGTGTTCAAGGCAGCAGTATATGTAGTCGAGGTAAGGATACGCTGTCCAATGCAAACCCTCTCGCTCACTGCTCCCCTTCCCATCCACAGCTTCACTACGCTGTCCTAAACACCTCAAACACTGCCCGGCCTGCACCCGAGACAGCCATCGACTGGCATCGACACCAACTCTACCTCTGCCGGTCCCCGTTGCCGCCCCTGCGCCCGTGTCCACCGCCATCACGACTGCGCCCGCCACCACGACATCCAAGCCCTTACCTCTTGCACCAGTATCCCTCGCCCGCAGGAGGTGCATGTCGGTGCTGTGGGGTTGCGACTGCGACACCCCCAGCTGGCGAATTTGGGCATCGAATGGCAGGGAGAGTGCTTCGGCGGAGTCAGGCAGCGCTGATGGAGGGTTGGTGCGGTGTGCAAGGTGAGGGTAATGGCAGACAGGGATGAAGTAAAGACGACGGCCAGCGCTTGGGATGGGTATGAGCATGAGGGTTGGTGTTGGGGATTGGGGACGAGCAGTTCGACGTGGCGACGGCAGGCAGGGGGAATGCTAGGACGACAGATGACAACAGCACCACTCATACTGGCGCCCACGGTCGTGCCGACACGGTGGTACCGCCCCCACCACCAGGATCAGCCAGCGCCGGCAACTCCACCACCACCATCGCAACTACAGGTCTTCGCGCAGGAGAACAGTTGTGCGTCCCCATTTACCTCGCCATCCTCCTTCTGCTCGTTATCTCGCCACTGTGGGTCTAGCATGCATGCTGACGGTCTGCTTCAGTTAGCACCCACAAGAACCTCGCCGTCGCCCTATCGCAAAATTTCGTGTCTTCCAGGAACCACTGTGCCTCGCAGGCTGAGATGCTTTTGCAGTGGTGAGCGTTCGGCGCCCTCACTGAGGGTGCCATGCACGTGACCCTCAAACTGACGTTGATTACACGGGTCGCCACCTTTTCAGCCAACTCCTCAAATGTCTATCAAGCGCAAGGTAAGCGTTACAGTTCTCAAGTTATTTTCGCGGCGATGTCGGTGCAACCGTAGCGCGCAGGCCGAGCAAGCGCCAGCAGGACGAGGCCCCCCGCATCATCTCTCCATGGACGCATGCGAGCACGATACGTGCACCAGCACCCTTTGCAGAACGAGGTGCAGCACGCGCAAGGGGAAGACGGAGGTGTAACGATCCCTGGCGCACCGGCATCCGAACCTGTCGTCGTCGAGTGTCTCGCGGCCTATGACGCACACGGCGGGTATAGAAGGGGCAGAACGCTGGATTACATTCGATGCACACAGTATCTATGTATCATAGGCGTACTACTGACGATGTGTTGTTATAAATCACAAGCACCCCACGATCGCAATGCAGAAGTTTTTGGGGCGCGTTATCGTTTATCTTAGGCCCCTCTCCATTGCTTTATGGCATCAAATGAAAGTAAGGAAAGAAAACGGCGCCAATGGAAGTAAATATCGTACGGCAAAAAAGGAGGAATGTAATCACACAAATCTAAAAACCTCTACAGATGAACCATGTCCAAACTTGGGTGCATACGCAGACCACAGCTAGTATCGCTCCCATGCCACGCACTCACAAGCCCACGCACTACGTCACAAAGCCCGGGTGACGTTGAATATAAGCGTGGCGGCTGTGTGTCTGGTAGATGACGTGGTGCTTAGCATCAGTCCGACAAGGGGCTGTAAAGCGCACCTTTGAATCCCGTATGCTAAAATGTACTTGCTCTTCGGTTGAAAGAATGGGTACCATGCGCCCGGTGTGCAGGAGCGGTGACGCGAGTTCGATGACTGCGTGAAGAGGCATTCGTCAGTTGGACGATAACCAAGTTCGCATTGAGCTCACCCTGCGTGCTCTGGGGCGGTATCGGATGAAATTGCTAAACGTGCAAAGAGATATAAGACGACCCGACAGTGCTCGTAAACGATGGAGTAAAGATAACATTGATACTGCTTACCTTGCGCGCTGAGGTCTTGGAGGCGCTCGCGGCGTCGTTGATTTTGAGTGGTGGGGATGCAGACAGCGGCTTGAAGGCGTGACATCGTCATGCTCTCGAAGGTGACGGGAGTGCTGCAAGCTTTTGGAAGGGACGAGCTGCGCCTATGTGAAATATAAGACTTTAGGGTTAGGCGTCCACAGGCGCAGCCGCGCTCGTCCTTAGCTGTCTGTTGCCCCTGCAATTCGAGTGCAAAGTTCGACGGCAGGATCTCACGGGACAAGATTTTGGAGCCGGAATTGGTGCTGGTGCTGGCGCCGGGCTGGTGGAGACGGTGCAGGGGCTGTCTGACCGGATTGTGCAGATCATGCCTGTGCTTGTGCAGTTGAGGTTGGAGGGGAAGGAGGAGGGCGGGGCTGCCTTGGAAAACTTACTTATGGCTTTGGTCAAGTCACCGCGTGCTCGGCTCGACCTCTTCCTGTTCGACTTTCCCCAGCTCGGACCAGTTGAGGCAGGCAGGCGCTGAACGCTGAAGGTTAGGAAGACGGTGCTGGCGTTTGAGAGACTGTGGATCGGCGTCGTTGTCATTGCTCATCCGAATCGCTGTCGTCTGCAACAGTATTATTAGTCCAGGTCTACCGAGGTGCTCCATGAGTATCCTTAGCTATTACGTAGCGGACGTAGATGATCATATAGTAAACATAGTAAATGTAGTGTGTACTCGATAGACGGCGCAAAGACTGACCTTGCGCACGTTAGATGGCACGAGAAGCTGAGGGCAAAATTACAGCGACAGAGGATGTCAAGGTCGAATTGACATTTACCTTGAGTGTTCAACGGTTAACGTTCAACGTTCAATATTGTGTGAGAACATACCGACGATCATCGATCATCAATTAATATTCCACCTGCTTGCTTAGTCATTCAATTGTGTATCGGCGCCATCATCGTTTGTTTGTGCCGCACCCTCAGTGAGGGTGCCGTTTCAATCTTTGTAGCAGCAGGTCGGCATCGGTTAACGCGTGCTGTGTGTATCCCCGGCGCACTTTCATCGTCATTCGTCTGCTGACCTCTGTCTATGCGTTTTTACAGGTACCAAATCTCCTAAGTCCCATCTCCACTGCATTAGACGTATCTCGGCACACTCCCAGCTCGTGCAAGCCCTTCGTTCTTCAAGCTTCAAGCTTCAAGCTTCAAGACCTCTGGCTTCTGTCGTCACAAGTCGATGCCTTGTCCTTCGTGAAAGCCGCCGTGTACGTCCTCCTCATATGCCCTTCCTTTTCACTCTATCTACCTTACGTCCAGCTCCGGAGAACGCAACATGGCCTCGACCTCCCCAACTCCACGGCCCAGTCCCAGGCGCGAAGTCCACGCAGATGTATGAGAGAGTCAAAGGGCAACTCGTGCCTTCTCCCTCCACCTTGCCATGCTCAACAGCATCCGCTTTGACTGCACGTTTCCATCTTCCGCCAGTTCGTCTTCAACGACGCCGTGTCGCCTGCCTCATTCTTGTCCTTAGTGACCGTGAGCAGGAGTATGTTCTCTGGGGAGCACGGTTGGGCGAGGGTGCGGGTGCGAGGTGGGGAATGTCATACAGGATGGGTTCTATAAGCTCGCTTAGGCAGACTTAAAGGCACCGATTGGCATTGCGTCGATTGACCAGTTCGGTGCAGAGGAGTGAGCCCCTTCTCATTTCCTCTTCCTCTCGTCTTCTCACTGTCCTTCTTGCGGTCATGATCAATAGGTCACCAAGGCGGCGACCTCGACTCTTCAAGCCGGTTTACCTCTCTCAAATCCTTCGTCCAAAGGCTGCAGCTGCCGCTGGCACCATCTACGTGCTATGTGCAGGATAGGCTGGATGAGGTGAACGATACAATGCAGCAGGAGCGCGCAGCTCGAGACCAGTACGTTTCTATACACTGTGAACGAGCAGCTGGGATTGACACGGCCTGAAGCGACGATTACAGCAGACGCATCATGACGTGTCGTACACGGTCCATGCTCTTGCGGAGACCGTAGAGATGGATGTCGACGTACTTTGATGCTGGAGCTGCAGAACACATTCAATGCCCGCCACGTGAATCGTCTGCGCACACCATTCAGCCTGTCATCGAGCATCGATGTCGTCCACAAACATGACAAGCGGTCCTACGCTGGCTCAGGCATCATGTCCATTGCGTCCACCTCCAACACGCCTGCTGTGTCCAGCTCAACCGGGCTGCAAAGCTGTAGGAACCCGCCTCATCCACAAGCATGGTTCACAACGACGAAGCCTCGTCTATTGTGGTGCGTTCTACTCTGAACCCATCTCGTCCGTTTCCGTTATCTTACATAAAAGCTAGTCCGATGGCGTCATGAGCGCCTCTATCACCTCCGACCCCAGCATCGCAAGAACGGACACCGATCTCTGAAAAGAAATAAAGATCTTAAGTCCGTTTTCCTTTCCCATTCTCTCGACCCACATAACTGAACCACTACCTCCATAAGCGTTCGCCCGTACCCTCCCAACCCTGTACGCCACGACCCTCCTGTCCCTCCTCACCTCCCTCCAGGTCACCCTCCTCGCACGCTCAAAATACATCCACGCTGTCCTCCAGCCTGAGCCTGATGAGTGCATGCACCTCGACGCGCAGTTCTCCCCCCCTAACATCCTCCTCTCCTCCGCATCCGGGCGCGGGCTGGAGGACATGCTCACAGGCGACGCGGCCGCGCTGCTCGCCGAGGACCAGGACGAGGACGAGGCGAGGGCGCGGAGCAAAATTTTAGCAAGGATTTGGAAGTAAGGGAAGGAGGGGCGGAAGGAAGAGAGGGTCAGAAGAGGAGGGGGGCTTTGGCTCGCTGGTGGGCGCGAATCGTCGGAAGGGGCTTTGGACGCGGGAGAGGGTGGTGGAATCTGGAGGGACGGGTTGGGTCCAGTTTGTTAGTGTTCTGGATATGGGGGTGGAGAAGATGGGGATGGTGGATGGACCTCGAGGAGACGGTGGATGAGATGAGGACGAGCATGGGGTTGAGTTTGGATGTGGACGGATGAAGAGGCGATACGGCACCGTCAATCACCATATCCCTTGAGGACGCACTCACCGAGGGTGCTGCCTCGCTTCGACTGGGAGACGTACAGGGAGGCAATGGAGAAGCGTGGCGAAGGACACATTCAATTGGCTGGAACTGTTTGAGGCCTTTGCTTGGGTACCAGTAAGTAGGAAATAAAATTGTACACTAAAATGACCATTCATCTCTTTCGACCTCAAACATCTCTTTTCACTGAGGAGGCCGGCATCGCGTTGAGCAAACTTCTGCTGTCTCCCCTGTATAGCTTGGGCCCTGGGGTGGTGGATAAGACTGCTTGGCGGCGACCTATGCTTACTTGTCAGCTTCGACGGTCGGGAGACGTGAATCGGAGTTACCACACGTACCTGCATCAGCGACCTCCTCTTCTGTCCACACCGCCCGCTTTAACGTGAACGAATCCGCAGTACCGAAATTCGAGGTCTCTCTCGCGCGCGGGGTGTAGTCAGCGTAGCTGCTAGGGTCAATCCATGTCGGTTCTTGCGTCGTCTGAATTCTGTCGGTGGTCGTGGCTGCTTTGATGGCCCTGCTGGTTTTCGTTGCAACACGGCGATTGAGTTCCGAGGGGATTCGGATAACGAGGCGTTTGTCCTGCAGATGGGAGGACAGAGTCATTGCGCTACGTTTGGGAAATCAGAACTGAACGGGACGTACTTCATTTCGACTGTGCATCTCCGACGATTTCGACACGCGCTTATCGACCTTCCCTGCTTCCTCCTGACGCTTTGAGGCTACCCTCGCGTTGGGCTGTACAAGGCAGGGAGCACGATCAAAAAAAGGACGCAACAAGCGCGTCACACTTACCTCTTCCCCTTTCTCTACCACATTTTTGTACTTCCTCTTTTCCTGCGTCTTTGGCATCGAAGCTGCGGTTGGTGTGGTGGTCGTGGTCACGTTGGAAGTAGACATGGATGGACTGTGTTCGGTGCTCGTGTGACGAGTGACAAGAGAAGACGATGCAATTGCGTTGGGCGTTAGAGCGTGGCGTGCTCGGAGGTCATTTTCGTTTGGTTTCCCGCGCGTTTTTCTGCGTCTTTCACTCAGTACCTGCCGCATAAATGGTGTTCGAGTTCATGAAGGCATTGGAAGGCGCTGATCCATTCAGCCGCAAGGAATGGACGGCTTGAGATCGATCATACACCTTGGGCCTTTGGTGGCGCGAACATATCACTGTCATGACCGTACTCTATCTACTGCTCAGAACTCGAAATCGATGCAAAGGGCGCGACAGGGACTTGCAATGGACACACAGGCACGTCTGGCAACACTGACTGCACGTCCAGGCGACGGGTCGTCGCTGGTACTCGTGGGGCGGGGCCGCTGGGTCGTGAGCACGCGTTGTGGGGCGCTTAAAAATAGGTACTGTTTTCCAGGATTCCAGGTGCGTAGTTTGACCTTGTGAACACGATTCCAGACATTGACAAGTGCTACAAATGAAAGTACAGACCCATGCACATGGCAGGGACACGAGAGGAGTGGTCTCAGGAAATGTTTGGGCATAGGAAGGTGTGTGGGCATCTCCAATGGCGTAGACGCGACTCCCACTACGCTCTAATAGAACTTGTAAACGAAGCAAAAGACGCGATGGGGACGCGTTCTAAGCACACAGGCACGTCTGGCCGACGTTGGGCGCTCAAGGTGAGTTTGACTAACCGCATGTACACGATTGAAACATTGACACTTAACAGAGTCGAGAAACGAACATCTAAGCGAGACCGAATTGCACGAAGCGCACGAAGCGTCATACAGCGCACGACGCGGTGGGAACAAGAGTGCGGGCTGTATCCAAGATCATGCAAATACACAGGTGGGTATGTGCATATCTTCGGCCGCGTGTACACGTCTCTGCCAACGTTGTCTTTGCAACATACAGAACTGTAAATGTAGCAACCGGTGGAGATGTGACCCCAAGAGCATTCTGATTCTGCCTCAACGACGCTGTGTACCAGTGCAACATGCTCGATGAGTTCAATTTCGTCTAGCGGTTAATCTTTCTAACTAGTTTGTGATCTACTTTATCAGTTGAGGTATCGGCGTATCTACAGCGACATGTACACGTTCCTGACGATGCTCTACCCCACATACAGATTGTCAATGGAGCACAAGGCGCGAATCTGAGGCGCGGTGGGTGTTCATTCTCCCGTTGGCGATTGTGTACCAATGCGAATCGCTAGGTAAGTCCAATCTCGTTTGAACATCCATGCAATGGTGTGCAGTAACACTGTAAGTACACAACTCATGTGCCGCGCCACCCCCCCCTAATGAACTCTTGTACGCGACGATGGGACTACTGCTACTATTGTCTTGGTAGTATTAATGGATGGATTTATGAAGTCGGCATAAGTTGGGATTATTTGAGGCAATCTGGGACTTCGGGACTTCGGCCTGTGACACCCTCACTGAGGGTGCCGCGGTCCCCTCACCTTTTGCATTCTCCAATTCGTTTGAGTTACTTGAGGGTGCCGCGCTTCCCTCATCTTTATTTATTAGTCCGTGGTACCCACTGCATGGATGTCTGATTGTTATTTCGCGCGATCTGAGGCTTCGGGACATTGGCTTGACACCGAGGGCCCGTCGCTGAGGGGGGTGCCGCGCCCCCCCAATGAATCGATTGGTTGTCTCTGGTATCTTCAGAAGCATCCCGGTACGCGTCAATCCTCGACAAAGGACCTTGAACAGCGCATTCAAGACATATCTCGACGTTGTGCACGTCAAACTCGGCGGTGGGGCTACCCTCGGCTTCGATCGAAGCACGAGACCGGCTGGCGGGGATCGCCTACCGGACGCGGGCGATGGTGCGGAGGAAGACGATGACAGTGGCGTGGAAGGACAAAGGACACGTAGAGCGGAAGTTTAGGCGAAGCTCTTCGAGCTCAGCAGGAGGCCTGGGATATACGAACTTCTTGCCCGGTCACTCGCGCCTTCAATTTGGGAAATGGAGGACGTAAAGAAGGGTATCCTTCTACAATTGTTCGGCGGAACGAACAAGAGTATTGCCCGTGGCGGAGGCGGCGGTGGACCGAGGTATCGAGGCGATATCAACGTCTTGCTCGTCGGTGATCCTGGAACCAGTAAATCTCAGATCCTGCAGGTAGCCACCCCTGATTTCATCTTCTCTTGGATGTGTGCTCATATTCCATTCAGTATGTCCACAAGTCAGCACCGCGGGGGGTATACACGTCTGGAAAGGGCTCCTCGGCTGTCGGTTTGACGGCGTATGTTACCCGAGATCCTGACTCCAAGCAACTTGTGCTCGAAAGGTTCGTCTTTCTTTCCCCGAGAGGCCGAGAATGGTTGCCGACGGGCTTTTCGTATAGTGGTGCGCTCGTCTTGAGCGATGGTGGTGTGTGCTGTATCGATGAGTTCGACAAGATGTCAGATGCTACCCGCAGTGTCCTTCACGAAGTCATGGTTCGTCTTTTCTCAGGCTTACCTCGTCCCATCATGCTCAACGTGCTCAATAGGAACAACAAACCGCCTCGATCGCCAAGGCAGGCATTATCACTACGCTTAATGCACGAACGTCAATTATAGCCGCTGCCAATCCCGTTGGTTCCAAGTACGACGTCAACCAGCCCATCACTCGGAATATCGACCTTCCACCGACGCTGATCTCTCGTTTCGACCTGCTTTACTTAGTTCTTGACCGCGTGGACGAAGCGATGGACCGGAAACTCGCTCAGCACCTAGCCGGCCTCTATCTTGAGGATACACCTATTAGAACGTACCCCTCCAGCCTCTGCAAGAGTTCTCAGCGTATATCGATCACGCGCGATCCAAGATCCACCCCGTCATTACCGAGGCTGCGGGCACAGAGCTCGTTAGCTCCTACGTGGAGATGCGCAATATGGGCGACGATCACCGCGCGAGCGAGAAGCGTATCACGGCGACGACGCGGCAGCTGGAGAGCATGATCCGCCCCTCTGAGGCTCATGCGCGGATGCGCTTCTCCGAGTTCGTGGAGCTTCAAGACGTGAAGGAGGCCTGCCGCCTGATGCGCGAGGCCATCAGGACGAGTGCTATGGAGTCGCGGACCGGAAAGATCGATATGGGCATGTTGAATACGGGTACCGGCCAGGGTCGGCGGAAAATGCGGGATGATATGAGGAAAGAGGTTCTGGGACTCTTGCAAGGGGCTGGTGGAGCGCGGGGTATCAAGTGGTCGGAGGCTATCAAACGCCTTGGAGATCAGAGTAGCGTCAAGGTTGACGCCCCGGAGTTTAGTGAGGTCATCAAAGGCTTGGAGAATGAGGGCCTTGTCAAAGTTGTGGGGGAGAGGGATAAGAGGACGATCCGGAGGATTGAAGGTTAACGTTTGAGGTTCCCATTGCTCAGAAGCATCCCGGTACGCGTCAATCCTCGACAAAGGATCTTGAAGAGCTTATTCAAGACATATCTCGACGTTGTGCACGTCAAACTCGGCGGAAAGAGGTCCTTGTCAAAGTTGTGGGGGAGAGGGATAAGAGGATGATCCGGTGCTGGTTAACGGTTGAGTTTCCCATTGCTCTAGATCGCTTATTCATTGTCTGCTCGTTGTGTATGGTGCTTCATGTATCAGTCTTCCTGCTGTACGCGACGATGGGACTACTGCTACTGGCGTCTTGGTAATATTAATAGATGGATTTATGAAGTCGGCATAAGTTGGCATTATGTCACCCAATCTGGGGCATCGGGACATTGGCTTGACTCCGAGGGCCCCTCACTAAGGGAGTTGCTGCGCCCCCACCCCCAATGAACCCTTGTACGCGTCGATGGGACTACTGCTACTAGCGTCTTGGTAATATTAATAGATGGATTTATGAAGTCGGCATAAGTTGGCATTATGTCACCCAATCTGGGGCATCGGGACATTGGCTTGACTCCGAGGGCCCCTCACTAAGGGAGTTGCCGCGCCCCCACCCCCAATGAACCCTTGTACGCGACGATGGGACTACTGCTACTAGCGTCTTGGTAGTATTAATAGATGGATTTATGTCGGCATCATTTGGCATTATTTGTCCCCATCTGGAGCTTCGGGATTTCGGCCTGTGACACCCTCACTGAGGGTGCCGCGGTCCCCTCACCTTTTGCATTCTCCAATTCGTTTGAGTTACTTGAGGGTGCCGCGCTTCCCTCACCATTATTTATTAGTCCGTGGTACCCACTGCATGGTTGTCTGATTGTTATTTCACCCAATCTGGGGCATCGGGACGGTGGCTCATGACTCCGAGGGCCCCTCACTGAGGGCGTTGCCGCGCCCCCACCCCCAATGAACCCTTGTACGCGACGATGGGACTACTGCTACTAGCGTCTTGGTAATATTAATAGATGGATTTATGAAGTCGGCATAAGTTGGCATTATGTCACCCAATCTGGGGCTTCGGGACATTGGCTTGACTCCGAGGGCCCCTCACTAAGGGAGTTGCTGCGCCCCCACCCCCAATGAACCCTTGTACGCGTCGATGGGACTACTGCTACTAGCGGTTTGGTAATATTAATAGATGGATTTATGAAGTCGGCATAAGTTGGCATTATGTCACCCAATCTGGGGCTTCGGGACATTAGCTTGACTCCGAGGGCCCCTCACTAAGGGAGTTGCCGCGCCACCCTCCCCCCCCCCTAATGAACTCTTGTACGCGACGATGGGACTACTGTTACTATTGTCTTGGTAGTATTAATGGATGGATTTATGAAGTCGGCATAAGTTGGGATTATTTGAGGCAATCTGGGACTTCGGGACTTCGGCATGTGACACCCTCACTGAGGGCGCCGCGGTCCCCTCACCTTTTGCATTCTTCAATTCGTTTCAGTTACTTGAGGGTGCCGCGCTTCCCTCACCTTTATTTATTAGTCCGTGGTACCCACTGCATGGTTGTCTGATTGTTATTTCGCGCGATCTGGGGTTTCGGGACATTGGCTTGACACCGAGGGCCCGTCGCTGAGGGGAGTGCCGCGCCCCCCCAATGAATCGATTGGTTGTCTCTGGTAACTTCAGAAGCATCCCGGTACGCGTCAATCCTCGACAAAGGACCTTGAAGAGCTTATTCAAGACATATCTCGACATTGTGCACGCCAAACTCGGCGGAAAGAGGGCCTTGTCAAAGTTGTGGGGGAGAGGGATAAGAGGACGATCCGGAGGATTGAAGGTTAACGGTTGAGGTTCCCATTGCTCAGAAGCATCCCGGTACGCGTCAATCCTCGACAAAGGACCTTGAAGAGCTTATTCAAGACATATCTCGACGTTGTGCACGTCAAACTCGGCGGAAAGAGGGCCTTGTCAAAGTTGTGGGGGAGAGGGATAAGAGGACGATCCGGAGGATTGAAGGTTAACGGTTGAGGTTCCCATTGCTCAGAAGCATCCCGGTACGCGTCAATCCTCGACAAAGGATCTTGAAGAGCTTCTTCAAGACATATCCGACGTTGTGCACGTGAAACTCGGCGGAATGAGGGCCTTGTCAAAGTTGTGGGGGAGAGGGATAAGAGGATGATCCGGTGCTGGTTAACGGTTGAGTTTCCCAATGCTCTAGATCGCTTATTCAGGGTCTGCTCGTTGTGTATGGTGCTTCATGTATCAGTCTTCCTGCTGTACGCGACGATGGGACTACTGCTACTGGCGTCTTGGTAATATTAATAGATGGATTTATGAAGTCGGCATAAGTTGGCATTATGTCACCCAATCTGGGGCATCGGGACATTGGCTTGACTCCGAGGGCCCCTCACTAAGGGAGTTGCTGCGCCCCCACCCCCAATGAACCCTTGTACGCGTCGATGGGACTACTGCTACTAGCGTCTTGGTAATATTAATAGATGGATTTATGAAGTCGGCATAAGTTGGCATTATGTCACCCAATCTGGGGCATCGGGACATTGGCTTGACTCCGAGGGCCCCTCACTAAGGGAGTTGCTGCGCCCCCACCCCCAATGAACCCTTGTACGCGTCGATGGGACTACTGCTACTAGCGTCTTGGTAATATTAATAGATGGATTTATGAAGTCGGCATAAGTTGGCATTATGTCACCCAATCTGGGGCATCGGGACATTGGCTTGACTCCGAGGGCCCCTCACTAAGGGAGTTGCCGCGCCCCCACCCCCAATGAACCCTTGTACGCGACGATGGGACTACTGCTACTAGCGTCTTGGTAGTATTAATAGATGGATTTATGTCGGCATCATTTAGCATTATTTGTCCCCATCTGGAGCTTCGGGATTTCGGCCTGTGACACCCTCACTGAGGGTGCCGCGGTCCCCTCACCTTTTGCATTCTCCAATTCGCTTGAGTTACTTGAGGGTGCCGCGCTTCCCTCACCTTTATTTATTAGTCCGTGGTACCCACTGCATGGTTGTCTGATTGTTATTTCACCCAATCTGGGGCATCGGGACGGTGGCTCATGACTCCGAGGGCCCCTCACTGAGGGCGTTGCCGCGCCCCCACCCCCAATGAACCCTTGTACGCGACGATGGGACTACTACTACTAGCGTCTTGGTAGTATAATAGACGGATTTATGAAGTCGGCATAAGTTGGCATCATTTCACCCAATCTGGGGCTTCGGGACATTGGCTTGACTCCGAGGACCCCTCACTAAGGGGGTTGCCGCGCCCCCATTGTACGCGACGATGGGACTACTGCTACTAGCGTCTTGGTAGCATTCATGGATGGATTTATAAAGTCGGCATAAGTTGGCATTATTTGTCCCCATCTGGGGCTTCGGGATTTCGGCCTGTGACACCCTCACTGAGGGTGCCGCGGTCCCCTCACCTTTTGCATTCTCCAATTCGTTTGAATTACTTGAGGGTGCCGCGCTTCCCTCACCATTATTTATTAGTCCGTGGTACCCACTGCATGGTTGTCTGATTGTTATTTCGCCCGATCTGGGGTTTCGGGACATTGGCTTGACACCGAGGGCCCGCCGCTGAGGGGGGTGCCGCGCCCCCCCAATGAATCGATTGGTTGTCTCTGGTATCTTCAGAAGCATCCCGGTACGCGTCAATCCTCGACAAAGGACCTTGAACAGCGCATTCAAGACATATCTCGACGTTGTGCACGTCAAACTCGGCGGTGGGGCTACCCTCGGCTTCGATCGAAGCACGAGACCGGCTGGCGGGGATCGCCTACCGGACGCGGGCGATGGTGCGGAGGAAGACGATGACAGTGGCGTGGAAGGACAAAGGACACGTAGAGCGGAGGTTTAGGCGAAGCTCTTCGAGCTCAGCAGGAGGCCTGGGATATACGAACTTCTTGCCCGGTCACTCGCGCCTTCAATTTGGGAAATGGAGGACGTAAAGAAGGGTATCCTTCTACAATTGTTCGGCGGAACGAACAAGAGTATTGCTCGTGGCGGAGGCGGCGGTGGACCGAGGTATCGAGGCGATATCAACGTCTTGCTCGTCGGTGATCCTGGAACCAGTAAATCTCAGATCCTGCAGGTAGCCACCCCTGATTTCATCTTCTCTTGGATGTGTGCTCATATTCCATTCAGTATGTCCACAAGTCAGCACCGCGGGGGGTATACACGTCTGGAAAGGGCTCCTCGGCTGTCGGTTTGACGGCGTATGTTACCCGAGATCCTGACTCCAAGCAACTTGTGCTCGAAAGGTTCGTCTTTCTTTCCCCGAGAGGCCGAGAATGGTTGCCGACGGGCTTTTCGTATAGTGGTGCGCTCGTCTTGAGCGATGGTGGTGTGTGCTGTATCGATGAGTTCGACAAGATGTCAGATGCTACCCGCAGTGTCCTTCACGAAGTCATGGTTCGTCTTTTCTCAGGCTTACCTCGTCCCATCATGCTCAACGTGCTCAATAGGAACAACAAACCGCCTCGATCGCCAAGGCAGGCATTATCACTACGCTTAATGCACGAACGTCAATTATAGCCGCTGCCAATCCCGTTGGTTCCAAGTACGACGTCAACCAGCCCATCACTCGGAATATCGACCTCCCACCGACGCTGATCTCTCGTTTCGACCTGCTTTACTTAGTTCTTGACCGCGTGGACGAAGCGATGGACCGGAAACTCGCTCAGCACCTAGCCGGCCTCTATCTTGAGGATACACGTATTAGGGACACTGAAGACATCCTCGTGAGTTCCACTTTTTGTCAGAGGCCGAGAATGGTTGTCGACGGGCTTTTCGTATAGTGGTGCGCTCGTCTTGAGCGATGGTGGTGTGTGCTGTATCGATGAGTTCGACAAGATGTCAGATGCTACCCGCAGTGTCCTTCACGAAGTCATGGTTCGTCTTTTCTCAGGCTTACCTCGTCCCATCATGCTCAACGTGCTCAATAGGAACAACAAACCGTCTCGATCGCCAAGGCAGGCATTATCACTACGCTTAATGCACGAACGTCAATTATAGCCGCTGCCAATCCCGTTGGTTCCAAGTACGACGTCAACCTGCCCATCACTCGGAATATCGACCTTCCACCGACGCTGATCTCTCGTTTCGACCTGCTTTACTTAGTTCTTGACCGCGTGGACGAAGCGATGGACCGGAAACTCGCTCAGCACCTAGCCGGCCTCTATCTTGAGGATACACCTATTAGAACGTACCCCTCCAGCCTCTGCAAGAGTTCTCAGCGTATATCGATCACGCGCGATCCAAGATCCACCCCGTCATTACCGAGGCTGCGGGCACAGAGCTCGTTAGCTCCTACGTGGAGATGCGCAATATGGGCGACGATCACCGCGCGAGCGAGAAGCGTATCACGGCGACGACGCGGCAGCTGGAGAGCATGATCCGCCTCTCTGAGGCTCATGCGCGGATGCGCTTCTCCGAGTTCGTGGAGCTTCAAGACGTGAAGGAGGCCTGCCGCCTGATGCGCCAGGCCATCAGGACGAGTGCTATGGAGTCGCGGACCGGAAAGATCGATATGGGCATGTTGAATACGGGTACCGGCCAGGGTCGGCGGAAAATGCGGGATGATATGAGGAAAGAGGTTCTGGGACTCTTGCAAGGGGCTGGTGGAGCGCGGGGTATCAAGTGGTCGGAGGCTATCAAACGCCTTGGAGATCAGAGTAGCGTCAAGGTTGACGTCGCGGAGTTTAGTGAGGTCATCAAAGGCTTGGAGAATGAGGGCCTTGTCAAAGTTGTGGGGGAGAGGGATAAGAGGACGATCCGGAGGATTGAAGGTTAACGGTTGAGGTTCCCATTGCTCAGAAGCATCCCGGTACGCGTCAATCCTCGACAAAGGATCTTGAAGAGCTTCTTCAAGACATATCCGACGTTGTGCACGTCAAACTCGGCGGAATGAGGGCCTTGTCAAAGTTGTGGGGGAGAGGGATAAGAGGACGATCCGGTGCTGGTTAACGGTTGAGTTTCCCATTGCTCTAGATCGCTTATTCATTGTCTGCTCGTTGTGTATGGTGCTTCATGTATCAGTCTTCCTGCTGTACGCAACGATGGGACTACTGCTACTTCTTGGTAGTATTAATAGATGGATTTATGAAGTCGGCATAAGTTGGCATTATTTGTCCCCATCTGGGGCTTCGGGATTTCGGCCTGTGACACCCTCACTGAGGGTGCCGCGGTCCCCTCACCTTTTGCATTCTCCAATTCGTTTGAATTACTTGAGGGTGCCGCGCTTCCCTCACCATTATTTATTAGTCCGTGGTACCCACTGCATGGTTGTCTGATTGTTATTTTACCCAATCTGGGGCATCGGGACGGTGGCTCATGACTCCGAGGGCCCCTCACTGAGGGTGCCGTGCTCCCGCGCTCCCCCAATGAACTCTTGTACGCGTCGATGGGACTACTGCTACTAGCGTCTTGGTAATATTAATAGATGGATTTATGAAGTCGGCATAAGTTGGCATTATGTCACCCATCTGGGGCATCGGGACATTGGCTTGACTCCGAGGGCCCCTCACTAAGGGAGTTGCCGCGCCCCCACCCCCAGTGAACCCTTGTAGGCGACGATGGGACTACTGCTACTAGCGTCTTGGTAGTATTAATAGACGGATTTATGAAGTCGGCATAAGTTGGCATTATTTGTCCCCATCTGGGGCTTCGGGATTTCGGCCTGTGACACCCTCACTGAGGGTGCCGCGGTCCCCTCACCTTTTGCATTCTTCAATTCGCTTGAGTTACTTGAGGGTGCCGCGCTTCCCTCACCTTTATTTATTAGTCCGTGGTACCCACTGCATGGTTGTCTGATTGTTATTTCACCCAATCTGGGGCATCGGGACGGTGGCTCATGACTCCGAGGGCCCCTCACTGAGGGCGTTGCCGCGCCCCCACCCCCAATGAACCCTTGTACGCGACGATGGGACTACTACTACTAGCGTCTTGGTAGTATAATAGACGGATTTATGAAGTCGGCATAAGTTGGCATCATTTCACCCAATCTGGGGCTTCGGGACATTGGCTTGACTCCGAGGACCCCTCACTAAGGGGGTTGCCGCGCCCCCATTGTACGCGACGATGGGACTACTGCTACTAGCGTCTTGGTAGCATTCATGGATGGATTTATAAAGTCGGCATAAGTTGGCATTATTTGTCCCCATCTGGGGCTTCGGGATTTCGGCCTGTGACACCCTCACTGAGGGTGCCGCGGTCCCCTCACCTTTTGCATTCTCCAATTCGTTTGAATTACTTGAGGGTGCCGCGCTTCCCTCACCATTATTTATTAGTCCGTGGTACCCACTGCATGGTTGTCTGATTGTTATTTCGCCCGATCTGGGGTTTCGGGACATTGGCTTGACACCGAGGGCCCGCCGCTGAGGGGGGTGCCGCGCCCCCCCAATGAATCGATTGGTTGTCTCTGGTATCTTCAGAAGCATCCCGGTACGCGTCAATCCTCGACAAAGGACCTTGAACAGCGCATTCAAGACATATCTCGACGTTGTGCACGTCAAACTCGGCGGTGGGGCTACCCTCGGCTTCGATCGAAGCACGAGACCGGCTGGCGGGGATCGCCTACCGGACGCGGGCGATGGTGCGGAGGAAGACGATGACAGTGGCGTGGAAGGACAAAGGACACGTAGAGCGGAGGTTTAGGCGAAGCTCTTCGAGCTCAGCAGGAGGCCTGGGATATACGAACTTCTTGCCCGGTCACTCGCGCCTTCAATTTGGGAAATGGAGGACGTAAAGAAGGGTATCCTTCTACAATTGTTCGGCGGAACGAACAAGAGTATTGCTCGTGGCGGAGGCGGCGGTGGACCGAGGTATCGAGGCGATATCAACGTCTTGCTCGTCGGTGATCCTGGAACCAGTAAATCTCAGATCCTGCAGGTAGCCACCCCTGATTTCATCTTCTCTTGGATGTGTGCTCATATTCCATTCAGTATGTCCACAAGTCAGCACCGCGGGGGGTATACACGTCTGGAAAGGGCTCCTCGGCTGTCGGTTTGACGGCGTATGTTACCCGAGATCCTGACTCCAAGCAACTTGTGCTCGAAAGGTTCGTCTTTCTTTCCCCGAGAGGCCGAGAATGGTTGCCGACGGGCTTTTCGTATAGTGGTGCGCTCGTCTTGAGCGATGGTGGTGTGTGCTGTATCGATGAGTTCGACAAGATGTCAGATGCTACCCGCAGTGTCCTTCACGAAGTCATGGTTCGTCTTTTCTCAGGCTTACCTCGTCCCATCATGCTCAACGTGCTCAATAGGAACAACAAACCGCCTCGATCGCCAAGGCAGGCATTATCACTACGCTTAATGCACGAACGTCAATTATAGCCGCTGCCAATCCCGTTGGTTCCAAGTACGACGTCAACCAGCCCATCACTCGGAATATCGACCTCCCACCGACGCTGATCTCTCGTTTCGACCTGCTTTACTTAGTTCTTGACCGCGTGGACGAAGCGATGGACCGGAAACTCGCTCAGCACCTAGCCGGCCTCTATCTTGAGGATACACGTATTAGGGACACTGAAGACATCCTCGTGAGTTCCACTTTTTGTCAGAGGCCGAGAATGGTTGTCGACGGGCTTTTCGTATAGTGGTGCGCTCGTCTTGAGCGATGGTGGTGTGTGCTGTATCGATGAGTTCGACAAGATGTCAGATGCTACCCGCAGTGTCCTTCACGAAGTCATGGTTCGTCTTTTCTCAGGCTTACCTCGTCCCATCATGCTCAACGTGCTCAATAGGAACAACAAACCGTCTCGATCGCCAAGGCAGGCATTATCACTACGCTTAATGCACGAACGTCAATTATAGCCGCTGCCAATCCCGTTGGTTCCAAGTACGACGTCAACCTGCCCATCACTCGGAATATCGACCTTCCACCGACGCTGATCTCTCGTTTCGACCTGCTTTACTTAGTTCTTGACCGCGTGGACGAAGCGATGGACCGGAAACTCGCTCAGCACCTAGCCGGCCTCTATCTTGAGGATACACCTATTAGAACGTACCCCTCCAGCCTCTGCAAGAGTTCTCAGCGTATATCGATCACGCGCGATCCAAGATCCACCCCGTCATTACCGAGGCTGCGGGCACAGAGCTCGTTAGCTCCTACGTGGAGATGCGCAATATGGGCGACGATCACCGCGCGAGCGAGAAGCGTATCACGGCGACGACGCGGCAGCTGGAGAGCATGATCCGCCTCTCTGAGGCTCATGCGCGGATGCGCTTCTCCGAGTTCGTGGAGCTTCAAGACGTGAAGGAGGCCTGCCGCCTGATGCGCCAGGCCATCAGGACGAGTGCTATGGAGTCGCGGACCGGAAAGATCGATATGGGCATGTTGAATACGGGTACCGGCCAGGGTCGGCGGAAAATGCGGGATGATATGAGGAAAGAGGTTCTGGGACTCTTGCAAGGGGCTGGTGGAGCGCGGGGTATCAAGTGGTCGGAGGCTATCAAACGCCTTGGAGATCAGAGTAGCGTCAAGGTTGACGTCGCGGAGTTTAGTGAGGTCATCAAAGGCTTGGAGAATGAGGGCCTTGTCAAAGTTGTGGGGGAGAGGGATAAGAGGACGATCCGGAGGATTGAAGGTTAACGGTTGAGGTTCCCATTGCTCAGAAGCATCCCGGTACGCGTCAATCCTCGACAAAGGATCTTGAAGAGCTTCTTCAAGACATATCCGACGTTGTGCACGTCAAACTCGGCGGAATGAGGGCCTTGTCAAAGTTGTGGGGGAGAGGGATAAGAGGACGATCCGGTGCTGGTTAACGGTTGAGTTTCCCATTGCTCTAGATCGCTTATTCATTGTCTGCTCGTTGTGTATGGTGCTTCATGTATCAGTCTTCCTGCTGTACGCAACGATGGGACTACTGCTACTTCTTGGTAGTATTAATAGATGGATTTATGAAGTCGGCATAAGTTGGCATTATTTGTCCCCATCTGGGGCTTCGGGATTTCGGCCTGTGACACCCTCACTGAGGGTGCCGCGGTCCCCTCACCTTTTGCATTCTCCAATTCGTTTGAATTACTTGAGGGTGCCGCGCTTCCCTCACCATTATTTATTAGTCCGTGGTACCCACTGCATGGTTGTCTGATTGTTATTTTACCCAATCTGGGGCATCGGGACGGTGGCTCATGACTCCGAGGGCCCCTCACTGAGGGTGCCGTGCTCCCGCGCTCCCCCAATGAACTCTTGTACGCGTCGATGGGACTACTGCTACTAGCGTCTTGGTAATATTAATAGATGGATTTATGAAGTCGGCATAAGTTGGCATTATGTCACCCATCTGGGGCATCGGGACATTGGCTTGACTCCGAGGGCCCCTCACTAAGGGAGTTGCCGCGCCCCCACCCCCAGTGAACCCTTGTAGGCGACGATGGGACTACTGCTACTAGCGTCTTGGTAGTATTAATAGACGGATTTATGAAGTCGGCATAAGTTGGCATTATTTGTCCCCATCTGGGGCTTCGGGATTTCGGCCTGTGACACCCTCACTGAGGGTGCCGCGGTCCCCTCACCTTTTGCATTCTTCAATTCGTTTCAGTTACTTGAGGGTGCCGCGCTTCCCATTTTTATTTATTAGTCCGTGGTACCCACTGCATGGTTGTCTGATTCTTATTTCACCCAATCTGGGGCATCGGGACATTGGCTTCACTCCGAGGGCCCTCACTGAGGGCGTTGCCGCGCCCCCACCCCCAATGAACCCTTGTACGCGACGATGGGACTACTGCTACTAGCGCCTTGGTAGTATTAATAGATGGATTTATGAACTCGGTATGTCGTCGGCAATATTTCACCCAATCTGGGACTTCGGGACGTCGACATGACACCGAGGGCCCCTCAGTGAGGGTGCCGCTGTCCCCTCACCTTTTGCATTCTCCAATTCGTTTCAGTTACTTGACGGTGCCGCGCTCCCCTCACCTTTTGCATTCCCTAGTCCGTGGTACCCACTCCATGGTTGCCTGATTGTTATTTCACCTAACCTGGGGCTTCGGGATTTTGGCCCTTGACATTTGTATACTTGAGTTACTTATGTAACGTAGTCAGTTATAATCAATTCCAATTCCAATTTCTGGAGCACTGTACCCTATGCAACTTTGGCAAGATCACTTGATAGACAACAGTGACAATGATAGAGACATCTGGCTATGCTATTTACGCGGAACTGGGATGCTTTCCATAGGTAAGTATAGAGAGAATTGTGCGTCCATGCGGGAACAAGATCAGTGGTGCATTGTCTATCAAACTAATCATATTTGTCGCCGCGACTACTTCCTGCGACTGCGCATGCCTGCGCGCGGCTTCCAAGCGAGTGAGCTGGTCGGAGTCAGGGTCAGCCGAAGCACCTTGGGTCCGCAATTGTTCTCGGAGGTTGTATATTTTCGAGTCAATGGTGAGGCGGCGCAATGCAAGTTCGTGGAGGGATTGCGAGACATTTCGGATTTCTGGGAGTGCGAAATGAACAAGGTGACATAAGTTTGATATCTCCGACAGACTCACCTGAGGGGACCAAAGGCAAAGCCTGGATAAAATCCTTGACTTGCTGCTGTCTTACCAGTTGATATTCACACGAAGTGGTCACCCCAAGGCATTTGACACACGGGTGGCCCCAGGCTAGGAAAACGCATGTGGTGCCGCTGTCCTGGCATGCGGCGCATGGCCGCGGTTTATTCTACGGGGGCGAAGAAGGTATTAGACATGGCCAAGTCATGAATTTCGAACTACCTACCTCGCCGGCGGAACGTTGGGAACGAAGGGAGGGAAATGTCGTACCGGAGAATGATTGCATGTCAGAAAATATGGGCCTTTTGTGCGCCGAATCAACCCCCTTTTATAATCACTTCATACACCACGGCCGACCTGTTTTGTGCAAGTGAAGTTGAGCACCATGCGACCTTTGAAGGGTTGCATGCGATGATTTTATGCTTCTATCCATGCTTACCGAGGAATTACCACGGGTCAAGTGAAAGAAGGAAGTTGAGATGCCTGTCCGAATAGGCGCATAGGGGCCAGGCAGGAAATGTGGTCAGCGGTTATCGGTAAGAGAGCGCACGAGTATTGTAGTGTGCAGTAAAAGTACGATATTGATCCAGAGAAGGATGAACAGGGGCTGAAAGAGCTTTGCATGTGCCAGGTTGGGGCCTGTACTCGTGGGGAAGAACGTGAGCCGCGGGACATGCCCGCTTCAGATCCCCTGAGGATGTTCGCATACGAGTACTTAGAGCATTCACGGAGCTATCAAGTGGGACCACAATACGGCATTTATTTGGTGGCAAGTAATACAATGAAAGCGATGCGAAACAACGTAAAAAGTGCAGTAGGAAATCGGCGAGCAACAAGAGCTAGTGTGGTCAGTCCTGATCACTCGACATTCTCCTAATCGGGCAGGTCTGGCGGAAAAAAAAAAAGAGGAAAGTGAGTCAAGGATTCTAAGGATGCGGAGAATTTGTCCAACTCACCATCGAAATCGTGAGGACCCGTGGGAATGGATCCCTCCTTCAACAAGTAGAAGTAGCCAAAGACAATTGCGACATGATTGGCGATGCGCATGTCCGTGTTGAAGATGTTGGTGCCAGTTATCCAGCGTGCATAAGTGACGCTGTCGATGGGGTCAGGAGGAAGCCCGAGGAATGGGAAGACCTTCTCTCTGATAGCTTTACAGCGATTCACGATGTAAACGAGACCTCGCCACCAGTCTAGGTGCTGAGTTTCGTAGCATTTTGTCTTGTAGGGAGACAGGTGTGCGAAACGCGGAAGGGGGTTGGGACAGAGGCACGACCAGCATCCATCAAACGATAGACACCTGATGTGGTCCCGGAAGTGTATTCTATAGTGGTCCGTCCTCCAAGACATGCCTGATGTGCACTTGTTGAGGTTGTCATGGGAGCTGGTCATCTGGATACCGAGGACGGAGTGGGTGACGCATGTAGGGAGCATGGGGACGAGGCATTCTGCAATGAAATCGAGGATGGCGTCGGGAAATCGGTGTTCGCGAAATACCGAGTGCAAGATACGGTTGATCAGGACTCCCTTGGAGTTGTGGAAGAGTATCGGAGATGAAGCGGGCCCGGAAGAAAAGGATGTCGACGACGATGGCGCAGAAGCAGTGTTAGCGTCGCGAGAGCTGCTGGCTCTCTTGGAGTTGCGGATTAGGATCGGAGATGAAGCGGACCCGGAAGAACGGGATGTCGACGACGATGGCGCAGAAGCAGTGTTAATGTTGCGGGAGTTGCTGAAAAGAGCGGAGTGGGATTGGGTTGCGAAAGGGGAAGACGAGTGGAGAGGCGGGGAGGAGGAGGAGGGCAGCTCGACAGTTTTCGCCAAGTCCGGCACAGCGGTGTTGGGAAACTGCAACTCGGGATCGGAGACATCTCCTTTTCTAAGAATGGGGGGATGGCGGAGAGCGGGAGATAACGATCGACTTGCTCTACGTTTCAACGGAGGCTCTCCGTCGTCGTTCGACGTTGAAAAGAAAGCAGCGATCCACCCCTGAGCGCCTTGTTAGCGTCGTCAAAGAGTGGGGGAAGACGGCGAACCGACTTGCCATTAAGTGGTACCCGTTCATGTGGGCGACCAACTTTCCAAAGGAATCTTCAAACTCGCAATCAAAGTATGGGCAGCGGAAGTGTCCCGTGTCCGGCTTTCTACGTAATCGAAAAGGTAATCCTTGGCGTATCCTGTCGTCAGTATAAGCGTTGATAGGCAGAGGGACACACAGACCGAGTACCGAAACACAGAGAAGAGGCTCAGAGTCGTGGGAAGTGACGTGGGCGGTCATGTCCTCCACTACGAGGAATTGTTGAGCGCAGGCGGGGCACGCCACACTATAATTGAAATGGTTCGACATTGCAAGGTTTTTGAGAAGGAGGAATTTGGAGCAAGGGAGGATGGCGGGAGGAATTTGGAGCAAGGAGGATGGCGCGCCAGCTTTTTAAAAGGCTCTCGATGAGGCCTGAGGCCTGAGGTTTTGTCATTCATTGCGTCACTCATCGAAATATTTTTTCAAGGAAGTACTGGACCCCGGCTTGAGTCTAGATGCGGGGACATGCAAGTGACATGAACTTGGCCTTCTTCGAAGCACTTTGCCATCCGGACCGTCCTGTTTGCGGTTCGAATGACGATTGATTGAATGGATGGATGGATGGACTGAATACCCGCAGCGGTCCCGAAAAAGAACAAGCGAGGCATGACATTTCATAATGTATGCTTGGTGCCTGTGATTTGGAGCGCGCGCTTTGGAGATGGCTTGACTGGGAAGTTGCTTCCACGTCAAAGCTAGACACTATCACCTGTTATGGGGTTGAAAATGGTCGAGAGACTGAACAAACATATTGACACAGATCCTCAACCTGTCTTCGAGCGGCGCACCACAGCAGGCCCCACCACCGAGTTCGCTCTGGGCAAAGGACTCGCGTGCAATCGCGCACAGGGGGCAGCGCGCGACGGAGGCATCCGCGTTAACGACGAGCGATCGGCACAGATCGACACGAAGATCGACACCAGCGCACACCGTACTTGCGAGATCGTTCGCGGACAGTTACTTTTCATGTCAATTCTAAAAAAGGCAACAAGTTTGACAGGTGACAGACAGGCCACAACAAAGGCGGGCGGGACGGGGGCTTACCCATATGTGGGTGTGCTCAGCTCTTCAAGCTTCAAGTCCTGATTGCACTGTGATTAGAGCCTCTAAAAAACGGTGCAGGGTGTGACGGGTCGACCCGCCGTTTGCGAAGGCGCCTGGCATCCGTTGAGGACACGTATCCAAATACAAGTATCTGCCTGTTCAAGAATTAAGCTTTAAGGTTCTAATAGGCGAAATGTCAGCGCTTCAGCCCCAAACCAGCCGAGCATCGGGGGAGCCGAGCAGGAGCCGAACAGGCCGCACACGTGCGCTTTTCCGAGACGGAAGTTGGAAAGACGGGCATTATGATTAAATCAGGCACTTGTGCCGAGTACCTGCTCATTTAGTATGACCCGCAAATTGTATCTTAGGATGATTATTTGTAGGCCAACTGGAATGTCCTAAATTACAGACATGGCTACGGAGGAGTCGGCCAGCTGCCGAAAATTAGTATAATATGCAACAAGGAATCGCGCTGGGTTGGGTATCTGGGAGTGGGAGACGATAGGGAGCGTTAGCCATTTATTGAAGGCTGCTGGGGCAGACCAATCCTCGATTTCGACTTGTAAGTGCTTTGCGATTGTGACGAGAGTCTGATTACTCGTGGGTGGTGTTTCTAGTAGATAAATGAGTGTGATCACCGTCGGTATCATACTAGGGAAAGGCCCTTCGTGGGGACACCTGTCCGTGTGGAGGGGGCGGCCGGGTTCATGAGACGCATGACCAAAGACGGAGCGGAAGGGGATCCAGCAAGAGTAACACATGGGCCATATAACCGACTTTTGGAAATTATTTTTCTGGATGATGAGGCTCCATATGTGGTGGAACGAATGGCGGGTATGTTTATGAGGGGCTGGGTCACGTGATCCATGAACCCAACAGTCAGGACAACCGACCAGGAGCATCTGATCGATGGCTTCCTTCAAAATTCGTAGCTGAGCTTCGCCAGCGAGGAACTCGTTTTCGACCCTTTGTCCGTTTGCGATCACAGGCGACTGAATGGGTGTTTTAGCCGATTGTTGAGGAGCCGATGGCTTTGCAGGGATCTTGAGTTCGGACGATGATACTGTTGATGAAATAGATTGAAAAGTGGAAGTTTCCGGAATAAGAAGCGACGTCTGTGTGTTCTGGAGCTTCTGTGAGGCCAAGCTGGACGAAACAACGCAATATCAGAGAGCTTACGTCAAGTGCAGCAGCACTGCAATTATCGCAAAGCGGTGTGGGTGCTATTGAGGCACAAGAGTGTGCGATGCCGTCTACACATGCGAACTCCAAAAGCCGGCAAGCTCGCGTGATGAGGAACCTGCGCATTCCCATGACCCCGGTATTGTCGCCGTCGAGTACATGTCCGAATTCGTCGCGTTCGAGGGAAGGTTCTCGAGACCAAAAGACGTAAGAGAACGCAAGACGTCCATCACGTCCCGCGCGCCCGACCTCCTGCACAAAATTCATCAAGTTCCGCACTTGATGGTGGATGACACAGCGGACTTTGTCAAAGTCGATGCCTTGTCCGAAACACATGGTCGCTACCATCCAGCGATCCTTCGCGTTTTTTCCCTCACGCCAAACCTGCATCCGCTCTTGTTTTGTCTTGGCATTCTCCATCGGGTCGACCACGACCTTGCTGATGTAGTACGGGATATCGAGCATCTGGCTGACTTGGATGACATCAGCCACGGTGGTGCAATAAATGAGCCCACGCTCGTCGTCGTGCATGAATGGAATGACGGTTTGCATGACTGCGCGGATACGCTCGACGATATCGCCGCGGTCCTTGACATGCTCCACTGAGTATTTAACGTTGACATGGTTCGGAGGCGCTCGGATTTCATGGAGCAATGAGCGTGGAATCTTCATTCTAGCACAGAGAGTATCGACGGAGGAAGGAAAAATGGTGGCGGAAAGAAAAGTGATCGGCTTCTGTAAGCTTGTGAGAATGTCGAACAGCTTGAAGCAGTCGCGGAAGTCCGACGTGTAGATATGATGTGCCTCGTCAATGAAAATTCGTTCGAGGCGGTCATGGATGGCGTTCGCCCAGCAGCGAAACTTTTCCGTGGCTGCAAGATGAGCGGCAACGAGGATGAGACGGTCGTTCGCAGAATCCACGCTGGGATAGATACCGCCACTGATGGTAGTCGAAGCCAGACGCCTTGCCAGATCTTCCACAAGGGCAGTGAGCGGAGCGACGACGACGAAGAGCTTCTCTGGGAGAAGCTGAGCGACGCCAAAAAAAGCCAGGCTCTTTCCGCTCCCGGTAGGGAGAATGGCGAGAACATGTTTGCGCGTCAGGCAGCTTTGAACGAGCTCGGCCTGCTCTGGACAAGTGAATTTTGGCGGCAGGTCATGAGGTAAAAGGGGCGCGAGCCTGGAAAGTAACTGGGGATGAACTGTTATTACCGAGCTGTTTGGCGTTGTCTGGAGAGGAACCCCGAGCGATTGTATGACTCGAGAGATCAAAGCTGAACCGAAGGCCTCCGCATGATCGTCCAATCTTTCCGAAAATCTATTGCCCATCTCAAGGACGGCCGCTTCGAGGGTAGCAGAGAGCTTCTTGGACAACGGCGATACGAGCCGATCGAATACGACAGATAGGTCCTCTCCGGGATGATCCTTGGTTTAATCGCAGTTGGTGAGCGAATGTGACCCCACGAGCGAGTGAGAAAAACTTACTGTGTCGTTTTGCATGTATATTTTTGCCAGGGATGGGTGAATCTGTCCTATGCAGGCGTGCCACCGCATGCAAACCCGCTGATCCGATGCGATGGCCGTGTGTGAGAACTGTGGAAGCGCGTCGTTCATTTGCAACGCATAATGGTCACTGGCGGTTTGTTCGTTGTGGCCAAACGTGGCGTGGATGTCCTTGAGCTCATGATCTTCGTCATCAGGAAGGCCAAAGTCGATGTGCGCAATGTTGACCATGATAGTACACATTACTTGTCGCCAATCCCGAAGGCCCATTGCAAGGCCAAAGGTCTGAAAGGTAAAAGCGTTCAGGGATTTGCTAAAGTCTTGCCCTTCCATCACCCTTCCACTACGAACAAAAACGTAGGAAAGGTAATTCTCTGCAGCTGCCTTGTCGAAGCCACACCACGGTGCCAGATGAGCAGCTGCAGGGTAGGCGACACCCAATATTAGGAGAAGCAGGCGAGAGACAGCAAAAGATGGCGAATGAGCTGTGAGACGCCCTCCGCCGTGGATATTGCGATTCTTGTCATACCGCGGGACGAATGTAACCTGGTTGCTGATTATAAACATACTGCGCTCGCCCTCTCGGTTGTTCGCGAACTTCATATCTTCGCACTCCGTTCCGCGAACACCACCGCCCCACGTGATTGATATCATGCAAAACAATAGGGACGTGATCTCGTCCAGTATACTGAACCATCCCCACAGGGCGGCTAAGTAAAAGGATAAGCAGTCGATCTTATGAAATCGTTGATAGTTGTACCTGAATTACTCTTCACATGGCCTTGTATGTATTCGAACATATGTTTGTCCTGGCACAAATGGTCGAGCAATCGCGACTGGAATTTTTGCAGCCCGTTCTCCGGCTCCTCGAAGATGGAGTACTTGAGGGCGTTTTCGAGGGGGCGATCTCGGAACCATTGGCTAGCACGTTTGTGATCGGGATCTAGGCGTTTATCTATGTGCGCGAGGATATCGTCATAGGAACATTGACGGAAGAGGCGCGATATCAAGACTTTCAGGTCATCGAGCGAAGTGGGGATACTTTCATAAAAGCTTTTCAATTGGAGGGAGAAGCCGTCAATGCTGAGGACAGTCTTTTCCGAATTCCAGTTAAAGCGGGCGAAACCGGCGTGTTTTTTTGCGAGGGCGGAGAATAGCTTCATATACTGCCGGAGGACTGTGAAGGTCGTCTGGCCACCGTCGTGGATGAACGGAGCGATGTATTTTTGGTAGCAGCTATGACAAGAAGAGTCAGGTGTGCTCAGATCGTCAGAATAGAAGACGCACAAATGGCCTTTGTTTTCGTTTGAGGGTTTCAAGCAGAGAATCTCCCAGCATGCGGTGGCGCGGAAACCCCATTGAGCGCGGGCGATGTTGTGTGGAAACTGCGTGACCGAGGCGTACGTTCCATGGTCATCTACAAGATGGTACGCGATGAGGAACGGGCTGAAAGGGTCGCGGGTCTCGCACTCCTCAAATTGCTTGCTACACAAGGAGAGGATGGACCAAACACAGTCGTGGAAGCACGGGATGACGTCGGCAGATGAGTGATCAGGAGCTTCCAGCATATCCTGTAGGGTTACAAGATGATTTACGGTCGTCGGGTGCAGAGAGACTGTAAATTTCTCCATAGGGGATATGATGTGGCGAAGAAGGAAAACAAGAAAATAGGCAATAAAGTCTGCGTTCTTGTCCACCGTGCTGCGTTCCTGAGGCTGGCTGAATGGAATCTGGTGCAGCTCCTCGCTGAGCGAAAAAGGTTGAAGACTGAGCGATGAAGCAAAAGAACTCAAGAGAAGAGCTTACGAGGGGTTAGCCGATCTGATATATCTGCGCGTGAGGACGCCGAGGTCTGATATCTGTTTCATGATTTGGTGGTAGTACTCTCTCGCAATGTTAGTCATTGAGTGAAAGTGAGGCTCCGTCTTTTCGTTGCCGGGAAACGCAGTCGCGCGGAGGATGCGGAGGTTGACGCCATCAAGGAGCCTATCCCAATCTGTGCGAGCAAAGATGATATTCCTACGTTGCCCACTCTGAGCGGCCTGATACGACTCTGGCTCTTTTCCGATGCCGATTGACTTGCTGAGGGCGAGAACAGCCGTGACTTCGACAGACTTTTGGTAAAGGATCGTGCGTGACTTCAACGAAGTGACGCTCGGTCAAATGTTTACTCAGGGCGTAGGCGAGAACGCAAACGAAGGGGCGCTTTCTGGGGCCATAATCTGGGTGGACTGCTGCCGCATGTCTTCTCACTTTGTCCTGGCTACCGAAAACCATCGCGGCGTTGGGGCAGTCAACCACGGCGCATTTGAATCCGGTGATCGTGCGGAGACCCTCGATTGGAGGAGTGGGGCCGGGTAATATCGGATGAGGATGGTGGGCGTTGAGCTTCTGGAGTTGCTCTTCGAGATCTGCTTTGGGAGGTATTTTGCGGGATGCGGGCAAAGAACGGTTTTTGCCCTGGGTGTGCTTCATCGCGTGAGCATGGATATGAGCCATCGGGACGATAGATCGGCAGACAAGGCAGATAATTCGGTTGTATACCGGGTCGACGCATATTTCTTTGTCCAGCAGATACTTGCGGGCGTGTGCGACTTCATCCTGCGGTACGTCCACGACCATGGGAACTTCTGTTGGCTCAGAGTCCTCTTCGCCATCGTCAGAGCCTTGACCACTGTCCGAGTCGGATTCTGGTGGAGATTCGTTCGTCTCATCAACGTCTGTGTAATCCGACATCTGGACATCATGATGAGGCACATTGGCATTCACCGAGACGTCTAACATATCAGAGAGAGCATATGAGGAGGCCTCGGGAGCGGTCAAACTCTCAGTCTCCAGAGGTGTGTCGTCAAAGTTTCTAGTGTCAGCCGGTGGGTGTTCGGGGAGTCGACACATCGAATGCACCAAGTAGTATGAAAATCGCGAGTGTCGAGGCTCTCCGCATGGACATGGTATCAAATGGGTGAGTGGATCTCGGATGACCGTAACTTGGTCGCCTTTGGATGCGAAATTAGTAAAGGTTGTATCGAGCCAATGCAACAAACCATTGAATTTAAACACGCTTGATTTTGAATGGTAGGTTCGCTTGTGCAAGATGAGAAGACGCTTCAGGTACAGAGGCCGTGGGCAGCCTTCTACAGTGCAACTGACTCTGATTCATGTGCGCGGTTTAATGGAATATCGGTTGAGCAAGAAACATATTGCGTACGAGGTAGGCATAATCACTGTTGACGGATTTCTACCAAAGCTACGAGCAACAAAACGCAAGTTTGAAGCGGCCTGCCCTTGTAGAAGAACGGGCAAACTTTATTACAAAAGCACGAATAACCCCCGGATCTAGTAGAAGATCCGTCGATTAAGTTACCACTCGATCCAGATCCCTGATGGAGGCTACCCAAATAGAATGGCCCGCCGCCTTCGCCCGCCATGATGCAAGCGCTTAGTGGTGGTTAATAACGGCGACGTTGCGCTGGCGGCATAGTTTGAGTTTTCTAATCAATAACAGAATGCGTGGTGTGTACTGCAAGGGTGAAAAAATGCACCTTGCGAGGACTCGAACTAGCTGATTTTGACTTTGTATTTGAGTTAAACATCCCTCTTTGAGACCCTACCCATTCAGTGCGAAAACTCTGGAGTTGGTCTTCCAGAAAAGGGAGCACGCCGAGATGCCTAAAGCGGAAGTCGTCGCGTCAGCTGTCAAGCGGGAGAATTACAGAAGTTCGCCGAATGGAGATCTAAAATCGACTCAAGACTGGGACATTGGGCGCGTCAAGTTGCAAGGTGTGAGCGTAACCGTCCAATTTCTATCTGCATAGCCATTCGACTTTACTCCTTGTTCAAAGGGCGTATTATGTGGTTTTATGCCGCTTGCTATATCTGCAGTAAATTCACATTTTCATTCGGCCATTTTGGGCCGAGCATCAACTTCTATTAATTAAGCTTCCAAGACGTCAAACGATAATTGTATTCACGTTGGGTAAGCCTTCGGTTCTCCCCATTGTCTTTCTCTTGAACCGACAAGTCACTAGTCCTAGTCAACAGCGATGCAGCACAACAACGCCGCGTACGTGCATGCATTTCTTTCACCTTTGCCAGCTAACAGCGTTATAGCTTGCGTCATTTAATGACCGGGCTCACCACTGAGTCACGCCACGACGTGTGCAAAATTTTTCTGGCCATGGACACCCGTTTCAAAACAGCTTCCTCTTCAACAGGAGGCGACATTGGTCTTCTCGTCAAGGGCTGGGCAGAACACGTGCAGTACGTTCGGCGTGCTGAACCTGTTTTGGCGGCTACATGTACCCCTGCTGGTAAGTCCACGTGTTTTTGGGGATAAACTTTGACAATTGACTGGAGCTTAGCTGCCCTGGGACAGCTCCCGTTCTTTCGCAGCATCTACCTTGATGTCGATAACCTGATCAAGGGACTGGCCAAGCGGGCCAACCTGGATGTGGACGACCTGATCGACGCATATCTACGTCGAAGCCCACATCTTGTTGATCAAGGGCCGGACAGCCGCAAAGCCAGTAGAGCCGTGGACGCAGTCCGTGAGTATCTTAGTGATTGGATTTGCACGATACGAAACTGAACATGAGCTAGCCATTGACCGGGTGAAAGTGGCAAGGGCACTGGTTGAAGAGCTGGTGAGTGTCGCTGTTCTGTTGAAGGCAACTTGATTAACAAGTCCACAGGTGACGCAACTGAAGAAAGAAGGGTTTGAATCTACCGTCCTCATGGCGGATATGCGTTCGAGAGCGGATGAGAATCGCGGTGAGGTAGTGAGTTCGGAGGGGCTCACAGGAGTAAGGCATTGTGTCACGCCTCCGTCAATTCCGATAGCTAATGTGCCTCCTTTAGTATTGGGAAGAGCGGGTCTGTTTCAGCGAGCAAAAGGCCGTCATGCTTGCGGCGTGTCATGCACGGTAGGAAATTTGGTCACTGGCTGCACAGTCTCATCGATCTCATCTTTCATCCACAAATTTAGGCTTCGTATGATACATGCGTATACCGATGTACAGCGCAACGCGGAAGTTGCCGAGGGCATGACGCGCTCTGTCCCCGCCTTACCGAGTGACAGCCACAAGGCCGAGCAAGGCGACGCCAAGGATCGTCATTGGACAGCCTTTGCTACCGCGTCCGGCGACACCCCTGAAGTGTAGGCTTGCTTGGGCAATCCGTGCGTCTGTAGGTCAAAGTAGCACGTTTCATGGACTACGAGTGCCATACTTAGGGTTTAGGGTTTTGTCAGGCAAAAAAACTGAAATGACTGGGGTTCATATACGCAGTGAAAAGTCCGTCGAGTTAAGTCAAGCACAAACGAGGCAAAAAGGTGCAATGGAGCCAAACTGAACCGTAAACAACGCGGAAATTGCATTGACGTCACCATCGACCAACCTTCCGACTCAAAATGCACTTTGTTTTTTTGCAGCTGCCGGCAGGTCAAGTTAGCATCTCAATGTCACTTTCACTGCCTGACGCGATGCTGTACTTAGTTGATTTTCCAGCAGCCATCCGTTTGCTTACGTGTTGCGACCCGCGATCCTTAAATACAAGTGCGCGGCCCCAATCAACTCGTCCGCGTCTCTCGCTCCTTCCCACCGTCACCCTGCTGGCCCTCCCCTTCCCCCTGACATGCCCTGCCTACTGGATATCTATGTCTGCTCAATATCGGGTTTAACTAAGGACAAGTGCTCTACATATCTGACGGCGGCAGACGTTCTGATCTAGAACCCTTAGAAGTCAAGAAGTCGAGAAGCGCAGAGCACGTAGGGGAAGCGATATCAGGTACGTTCGCAGCTCACAGGATGCAGATAGACAAGGGGAATACCACAAATCTCTTATTTTTACTCGCATTGCTGACAGCCCTGGTCTTCAGCTGACTGAAGAAGGCAGGCCGGACTGGGTGGGTTGTGAGGACATAGGCTCGGAGCAGGGCATGAACACGAAGCTTCGATTGAGAGTCAGTAGACCGTGACGCGTCGGCGCACGCGCATATACTCACTTAAACTTGTTATATTTAGCAGAAATTGAAATTTTATTGAACACAACCTAATGTCAGAAATATGAATCTGAAGATATCGAAGCTATGTTAGGCGGCTCGATGCTGCTCCTACTTGCTCGATAAAATTCCGAGATTTCGAGTGCGAGGAAGTGACATCGAGCCGATTCTGGCAGACGGGTTTGCGCTCGTTTGGCCTCAATCCGACTCAATCGACTTTTCACTGGGGTTCATAAGGGGGCTCACAACTTCTGGGGGTTTACAAACAGAATTATCCATGCTATCGAAAGCGCGACAGTCGCCATAATCGTCGAAATTTACCCTTTTTCGGTGATCTGCGCGGCCGGCCTTCAGCGCTAGTTTTTTTATATAAGGGACCTTGCTGCCCCACCCCCACATCGTCGCCATCATCTCAAAGCGTCGCAAGTATTTGAATCATATCCAACGAGCTGATGCCTACTTTTGTCCCCCAGTCAATGGAAAAACACGAGATGACCCGCGACTTCTTTCTACAATTGGACGGTATCATGCGCGTGGCGTCGAGCTACACCGATGGAGACACCCTGCTAGCAATCTGCAGGTGGGTAGAGGAGGCAGAAGTGGGCTTGAGTCGCAGTGAGTCGCTTGATTTCACCCACGCGCTCAGCATGAATTGATTGCTTGGTAGACACAGCGTTGGATAGCATCTACGCCGTAGCTGACGGCCTTATCTCCGAGCTTTCCGACAAGGCCGGCACCGATGGCGACACCCTACTCCACCAGTATCTTACCCTGTGGGGTCTTACCAGCCCGAGCGCATCTAGTGATGGCTGTGATCACGAACCTCGCCCGGCAGCCCTCGAGCAGGCGACAACCGAAGAAGGCGCGACGTCCACGGCTGAGTCCAGCATTGGACCATCGTCCGACGACAATACCGCCGCTGACTCCGAAACCAGCGACACATCCTCGGAGTCCTACTTATGGGCCGCGTACGAAGACATCACGGCGGAAGATTTGCTAGGACTTGATCACTAATTTTAAATACTTTTCGTTTGCACATGCAGCCGTTGTATGCAGTCAGGACTGTTAAATTGTTATCGCATATGTAGCCATGTTCTGTCATTGTGTTCCTAAACGCGCCCCTCACATTTGGTACCTCACTCTGAACGAGGTCTTTACAATGCAAGGTCCCCCTATGTAAGTTACATAGCGTCTAAAAGATTAATGATAATGCAAGAACACCTGAAAACACTCTGCGAGTGGCATGTTGGTCACATGACCATAACATGCCACAACAACACGTTACCTCATCTGTCGCGCGCAAGGTGGCGCATGATGCAGCCATCCATCATGCTCCCCGAGCACGCAGATTTGTTACGCTGCCTCGGGGATGCCTTATCTGCGGTTGGGTCTGTCGATGCTCTGGAAGAACCGGTCAGCCCCTACACACGAGCTCAATATGCTCGGATGCTCGCCGAGGCAAACCAGTACTCTGGCCAAATTTTAGCCCAGGTTAGGATGCTGGGGACCGTGTCTGCCGAATATATTGGGGAAGATGTTCAGGATGATGGATCGGGAGACTGGGGTGCGTCAATTCCGTTGCTTTTTCGCCGACCAATATCTGGAACTGGTGTTGGCACAGAGATTTTGCAAAACCCGCTAGCAGCAGACGATATTGAAGATGAACTTGAAGTTGAATCTGAGCTTGGGGCTGAACGTGTAGCGGAGCTTAACGCTGAACTTGATGCGGAACTACAAGATTTGCCGCCGGATGAGGAAAGCGACTCGAACGAAGAGGACAAGTCGGTGCGTTATCAGTGTATGCGTCGCGCATATATCACTGAAATTCCCCAATAGGAGGTCCGGGCGCGTGTGGAGAGGTTATGGCCGCGGTATCTGTGGCTCAAAATGCGGCCTAGTGACTTTGTGGATCTGCTCCTCAAGAGGAGAAGCTATCTCGCAGCAAGGCCGAAGATGCAGCCCTCGCGCGGTTGCTCGTAGGGTACAGCAATCCTTCGCAGGAGGCTTTGGTGAGTCTCAAATCCGGCGCATATATTCATTGATACGTTGACTGTTTTACCAGAAACACATGTTGCAAGGTGCTATGGACAACATGGAACCATGGAATGACGTGATAGCCCTAAGTGACGAGATCGACGCGGAAGGTGATGTTAAGAGACGGCTGTTCAAGCGGGAGGAGGTCAGTCAACGGTATCAAGCTTCCTTTGGAACGACGCTCATGTGTACATGGGAAGTTTATGTACCAGAACAACGCAGGAACACGCCTCAGCACGCATGCGATGACTGTCATTCAAATCATAAAACAACTTGAAATTCGCGCTCGACTGGAGACAGGTCTCGGCCCATTGGAAGACAACTTTTGTGACACAGATATTCGAGGTGCTCAAAGCCAACGAAATAACGGATATAACTAGGAAGTGGGGTGGCACGATGCGGAACAAGGAAATGAAGAAACTCAGGAGAACCTTTGGAAAGTGGCACCAAAAAATCGTCACTGATCGCAACCACGTACTCAAAATTTATCATATGGTTAGTTACATGCCTCGACCTTTAATTGTCATATTGACTGATGTCCGCTAGTTGGCGCCGGCGTCCTCCTGGACACTACCTGGGCCCCGAACCCTCGATCGCGGGTACTTTGGTGCAACGCTCAACCGAGTTTTCATTACTCTTCAATCCAAAATTGCGGAGGACGGGAGCGGATATGACAGCATTCAACAATACAAGAGACGGATGAAAAGGTCGTCCCGATCTATATTAAAAACCCTATTGGAGGCAGCTGACTGGAACAACGTTTGGGAATTTGTTGAAAACTTTCTCAACGACGCCGAGAACGAGGCAGACGGAGAAGGAACAGACACTGACGCGGACGAGCCAGATGGAGAAGAAGAAGAGGCATGATCCGCAATCGAGCCAGATGGAGAAGCGTCAGAGGAAGGGGAACAATCCGCCGTTGTTTAGTGCCTACAACATAGCTAAATTTCATGTGAACGCGAGACGTTGACAAGGACAAAGTTTATATTCTGAGACCTCATTACATCGCCTGACCCATCATCGATGCATCATCTTTTAATGTGACTCGCCTCGCCATGCTGCCTACTTCAACATTCCCGTGGTCAATGGAGAAAACACGAGCTATCGTCCCATTTGTATGATAAGATCCATGATCAGCAATGTGTTTTATGTAAAAAAGCGTAAAGTATTGGCTCAGTGTTATCTTATCTGATGTCTCGGTATGTCCGTACGCCGTTATCTCTTTGAACAGTTAATTCATCACACCATTGAATTGAAATCTATTGTGCCGCCCCAGAGCGCTCTGATGTGACGCGCCGCCGTTTGCGAGGGCGCTGTTCCCTGTTTAACCCTAACCCTCTCTTGGCCCCGCCTTGTGGGCGGTTGTTTTTTTTTTCATAGCATTTGCTCAAGTCAACTAAGTCAACTCACTTCCTGCTTTGCTTTGTCGCTTTTCTGCTGTGCTCAGCGCTCCACGAGACCGAAAACATTCAGTCAACTAACGGTTCCTGGAACATGGTCGCTAATCTTCCATCATCTTCCTCTGCGTCGCGTCGCCAGGGCGTACGCGATGAGATTACCCTGCCGATGGCAATCGCGCTTCCAGTAGTTCGACGCCCTCGCTCTTTGACACCTCCGCGGTACCTAGAGCCTCTCGCCGACCCCGTTTCAGCTCCGGCTCGAGCCCAGTTGAGTTGGATTGCGAAGATATCGGAGGTCGATTTTTCTGAGGCGTTGTGGGCGGGACAAAAGGACAAGGTCTCTCACAGATGGTGTATTGCAAGGGCACCGGTACGTCACGTATCACAGGATCATCAGGTTAATTATGCTCATGGTAATCCCTCCAGTGCGTCAATTGCAATGAGCGAGGAGAACAGTGCACTTTTGCCAAGACGAATCGGTCGACCTTCCTTCCGTGTACGCGATGTCGAACTCGCCGCGTGCACTGCTCCTTGGCCTTTGATTATGCCGCGTATCGTCTCGAGCAGCTTTTTGGTATCCCGTCTTCATGGACACGTGAGCGAATCGCGAAGAAATGGGGCGTGCAACGTCCATCCGGGCGAGTTAAACATTGGGACGTAATCCACCAGCGTCTGAAAAGTCCCGTGTACAACCGTAGCGCCTTGCACGTTATCGAGGACGATTTGAACGACGACGACGAAGAGGATGAGACGAAGAGAACAGTTGGGACGACATCAGGGGCCGATTTGGTCAAGGTCGAGGGCGACGAAGGGGAGGAAAATGACGAAGGGCAGGAGAAAGACGAAACAGTAGAGGAAGACGATGAAGAGGAGGAAGACGACGACGAGGAGGAAGACGACGAAGAGGAGGAAGACGACGAAGAGGAGGAGACGACGAAGAGGAGGAGACGGACGAAGAGGAGGAGAACGACGAGGAGGAGTGGGACAACGAGGAAGGAGATGAGCGAGTAGTGAAGCCGAAGCAGCGTAGCGCCAAAGGCTTCGGAAAGGTACGATACGCAAGGTATATGTTTTCAACGCTGATATTCACATTTACACACAGTTGCCTGCCGCCCAAACCACTGCCCGCCGGCCCCCATACTTGGACCTCAGAAGTCGCCGAACCTCCCCCCAACCCAACATGCGACCCATTCGTCCTGTCGCCCACACTCCCCGTCCTCTCCGGCCATCTCCTCCCCTATCGCCTGGGCCATCTCGTCATTCCCAGCGATGGTCTCCCCGGCCGTCTCCCCGGCCATCTCCTCCTCCTCCGCGATCATCTCCTGGGCCTCCTCCGTTACCCATTGTCGCTTCTCCCTCCCTTCCTCGCGCTGCCCCACTACGCCACGTTTCTGGAACCCTTCCACCTTTTTCTGTGGCAGTGGAGCCTACTCGTCAGATTCCTGCAATCGATACTCCCTTCTCCCCTACAACCCGAATGTCATCTCCACTCAGCCCAGAGTATTCTCCTGTGCCTGGGAAGTCCAATCTTCCGGCAGGTCCCATCTCGGCTGCTCCTCCTCTGGTGAACGTCTCTGACGCATCGAAGGACCGCCTCATTGAGATGTACGCCAGCATGGCGGCTCGAATTGTGCGCCAGAACGATGCATCTGCTGCGTTGGAGGAGCAGGCTCAATCACGCCAGAAGGATCTGGAGAAGGCACAACATCAGATCGATCACTGGAAGGACATCGCCCTGCAGGAGCGAAATCTGCGTCATGGTGAGTGTGATCCTCGTCTTATTTCGCCGCACCTTTGACACTTTGCCTTTGACAGCTGTGTTGGCTCGAGAGGGCACCATACTCGATCTAGTCACGAAATCCTCCGCATTGGTAGATGACTTCATACGTGACCACGCTGAGGGAATACACTCTTGGAGTCCAAGCTCCGTCAGGTGCGGCAAACGCTTGGTAAAGCCAGCCAGACGAAGTTGCACCGCTCATCGATTCGTCGCCCTACCACCGAAACTTCTTCTACTCCTTCTTCCGGCGTTTCGGCTAGGGAAAAGGTGCAGGAGAACGAAATCAGGCACAGGAGGCGTGATATGGACGAGGAAGTTATGGACGCGGGGCAGGCAGGTGCGGGGCAGCAGGTGCGGGGCAGGCAGGTGCGGGGCAGGCAGGTGCGGGGCAGGCAGGTGCGGGGCAGGCTCATCATCCCTTGTCGTCGCCCGATCGCAGGCTGTCGAAACCGAAACACCCGCAGGTGGCCCAGTTACGCCTATTCAAGCAGACGGGGATATTGATATGGACGCGGGGCAGGCAGGTGCGGGGCAGGCTCATCATCCTCTATCGTCGCCCCGACCGCAGGCTGTCGCAGTGGGCGCTGTCGAAACCGAAACACCGCAGGT
>JAACJP010000072.1:0-79712 GCA_013368375.1 Tricholomella constricta
TCTGGCATATGTGACATGTCTTTACGAACCACACGACGTCGGCCTGAACATTAGGCCACCAGAAGCGTTCGAGCAAGGTTGCGCGTGTCGCGTAGAAGCGTTTGTGTCCGAGGTTGTCGTGGACCGATCGTAGAATCTCTAATCGCGCGCTGGGGCGGGCGACTAGTTTATGTGCGCCTTGGCTGTCTCTTCTCCAGAGTCGTGTTCCGTCTAGGAAGAATCTGGTGGCGTATCGAATGAAAGTGGCGTATTGATCATTGGACATGCCTTCTGGTCGTTCTAGTTGGTCAACCATTGTCTAACAGCATCTATGCGTTGGTCTTGGGCTTTAGCGACGTCGGTTCTGGGCACGTCGTCGTATGACAAGTCGGTCGAATTCGCATTTGGGTCGGTTATTCCTGTATCGTCGTCGGTACGGATTCTGGGTTGTCGTGGGGGGTCGGCTGCGAGTTCGTGAGTCGTTGAGTCTGGTGGTACCGCGTCAGTGTATACTGCCACCATCTCCTCCTTACTTGAGATCTGAGCCATAGCGAAGATCTGGCCCACATGCAACGGCGACGGCGGTCGTGGCAGCGGTTGAATAATGTGCATGAGTCCTTGCATCCGGTCGACCCAATCCTCGAAGTCGGCTTCTTCTGCGTCGTAGTTGTCGGCCGGGTCGTCAGGTTGTCGCGGGCGACGGGATAAACCGTCGGGCCCGTGGAACGTGCCTTTAACGTGGACCAGCTCGAAGTGGAACATGAGAACAGATACGATCCACCGGTTTATGGAAGCTGACGGTTGGATGTCGGGGTTGGAGAGCATGCCTTTAATGTAGCGCGTGTCGACTTCGACGACTAGGTTGCGGACGCCTATAACGTACAGTCGTAGCGCGCCAAGCGCCCGGAATAGACCATAAAATTCGAGTTTGGGTTGGGAGAATCGTGATTCGCGATCATTCAGTGTGATGGAACCGAACCGATTGTATCTGCGTCGTTTCCGATCGACGGGGTCGGCTTGACAGAGGTAGAATCCGACTGCGATGTGTGAAGTGTCGACGGCCAGGATAACTGGGTCGTCCGAGGTGTAGTCGATGGGTACGAGGGGTTTAGCTTCTGCGATCGCTTCGACTATGTCGCGCTGTGCTGCGATTTGGTCGGGTCCGAACTCGAAGACGGCATCCTTGCGAGTCAGTTTTATGAGGTGGTGTGCACGATGAGCAAAGTTCTTGACGAATATCCTGAGCACCCCGACCGTTCCTAAGAACGCGCGCAATTCCGATAGGGTGGCGCACGACTTCCAATTACGCAGCAAAGTGAGTCGGTCCACGTCGGGTATGCGGCCGTCGGGCGTGCAGACGTGTCCGAGGACTTTAAATTGCGGGGCGCATAAAACTAGCTTCTTGCCAGAGAAGGTGCCTCCGCAGTACTTCATGCGCTGAAGGATTCGATTGACGTCGTTGAAGAATTCCCAGATCGCGAATCGTACGTCGGCATTGTCGGGGTGTGTTTTCGGCAGTCCTGTGTCCGGGTCGGGGTACCAAGTTGCTGGTCCCTTTATAGCCGCGTCATCGATATAAGGCAGTGTATAGTCCGGGATCTCCGGTTGCAGGATGTGAGTGACGTCGTCGTGGAAGATTGGGACGGAGTTGGTCCAGCCCATGGGTAAGGTGACTAGGCGTAACGCGCCGAAAGGTGTCTGGAAAGTGGTAAGGTCGCGCGACGATGGTGCGATTAGCCGTTTGTCGTAGCCGACAAACAGGTCTAACATTGCGCCACAAATTCGACCGGCGAATTGTTCAGCTACATGGTCTGGTATTGGAGTGACACCCGAGTGTCGGATGGTTACTCGGTTGAGTGGTTCGAGGCTGTGGACGAGGCGGAACTTGCCATTCTTTTTCAGCGTGCAAAACCAACGCGACCGGTAGCTAGAGTTGGACGGTTCGTAAACGCCAGCGGCGAGCTTAGTTTTGATAATGTCGCAAACTTCTTCGTAGATGCCAGGTGGTATGGGGATATTGCGCTCAATCCAAGGCGTGTGCGCCACAACCGGTATGTCGATGGGGGGGAAGAAATCCGACCGAAAACTACCGCGCTCGGAATCGTCCCATGCGAACGCGAGGTTCTGTTTACACATGAGGTCGTGCATAATGGCGCGTTCGGCGGGTGTTAGGAAGTCCGGGTGTTCGCGGTCTAGGTCTTTCTTTCGTTCTAGGGTGTAGCGGCCTGTGGGTTGAAAAGGTGGCGGGTTAGGAACCAAGGTCGGCATGTTGGCGAGAGGATCGCCTAATATTTTGCGTTCGATTCGGAAGTGGTCGGGACAGCTTGCTATGATCGATCGCACTTTTTGCGCTACTGGTTTGTACTTCTTTTTGGTTTGTACGCCTTTGATTTTCACAACGAAGGTGTCGGTGGCGGCGTTGGTCAGGGATTGGGTGTGGCGTCCACTATGGCGCTCGTTGTTCGGTAAAATAGTGCAGAGGGTCGTTCGTTCAAGAGGGGTAGAGCTGGTATTAACGGATTGGTCGGCGATTGCTGGTGTGGTTAGTTCGGATGCCGCGACATAGAGTGAGGCTAGTTGCGCGTCGTAGGTGGCATCGCTATTAAATTCGGTCGGTAGTTCGCAGAAAGAAAGGACAGTCGGGGTATAGCTTAGTGGGTCGTACTCGAGGAGGAGTGCAAGATCGCCGTGATCTCGACTTATTTCCTCGAGAGTATACGAAAATTTACGTCGGTCTTGGGGCGGCGACGTTGTCCGCGCGCGAAGGTCGGTATCGCGATGACCTCTCGGGTGTTCGGGTCGGTGATGGTTATGATCGTATCGTCGGCGGATCTCGTTTTCACGTTAGAGCAAGTAAGTACGTCGAACGGGCGGCCGAGGAGTATATCGTATGCAGGGTTGCGAATGACGTGCATTTGGAGGTAGAGCGTGACCTCTCCTATCGTACAAGGTACGTTTCGTGCTAGACCGAGCGACGGGTCGGTTGTTCCGTTTGCTGATTGCATCTGCAGCACTATAGTTGGGTCGTATTTGACCCCTAGTCCATGGCAAACTTCTTCCGACATGGCTATGATCTGGCACCCGCTGTCGACGATGCTTTCTATCTGTTCTCTCGCGTCGACCATTATCATGATCGATCTGAGTGCATGCGATTCCATTGCGACGATCAGTCGGTCCGGATGCTCGCCAGGTAGTAGTGTCTGGTAATACGTGTCGTAGATGTCGCCGGTGACTAGCGCTCCGGGCGGTGGCGTCGCGTTGTCGTTGTTGGATTCGCAAGGTAGTGCGTCGAGTTCTTCGATGAATGCCGACGTGGGGACTTCTTGGTACACCGTTGTGAGGTTGCTGGCGACGATGCGCTTCGGCGTATTGGCTTCCCTAAACTTTCCGCGAACCTCTGGTGCTACTCCGCAGAGTTCCCTAACCGTGACTGGTATGGTGGCGTCAAGCGCTCGTTCGAACAGGGCTGTTGATTTGGCTGGGTCGGTGATGGGCGCTTGTGTGCGGTACGCACTGTCGGCTTTCGCCTTCTCCGTGGCGGCTAAGTTTCGCGTGGTAGGGGGGATGTATCGGTTCTCAGGAATGTTAGAGAAAGGGTGTACTGGAGTCTGGTCGCGGGCATTGCCTGTGGCGTCGGTCTTGGTACTGGGGATCAGAGGTATGTTGGACGGTGGCGGGGGAGCCTTGGCTTGGCCTTTCGTCGCGTCCGAGACGGGCTGCGACGCGGGCGCTGACTTGTTGACTGGTGCGATCCTTGGTTGGTCGGCGTCTTGAACGGTTTCGACCGTGACGGGTCGTTTTTGCGGTGCGCGGCTAATAAGTTCTACGCTGTCGAACACCTCTTTCCTTGCACGCAGGGTGTTGAGTTCTCGTTCTAACACGATCATGTGATCCTCGATTTTCAGGTCATGGTCGGTGACATCGTTAAACTGTAGTATTTCCAACATCATGCTTTCGGTTGGGTTCGCGTTCGCTGATAGCTGTCCTGTCGCCATTTGGCCGGGGTTGCGTCTGTGCCACTCGTCTAACTTGTCTTTTATGTATCGGCCTGGAGTTCCCGCCGGTATGCGCGCGCCGCTTGGTAGGCCTATCTTGTTGTCGTCGGTTCGTCAGCAGCGTCCTTCGGTCGCGTATGTTTGATGTATGGGACAGTTAGGAATATAGTGTCCTTCACCACCGCAGAAGTGGCAGTTGTCATTAGGTGACTGATTCGGTCGGCCGCCGTCGCCTCCTTTGTCTTGTCCTAAGCGTTGAATATGTTGTTCCAACAGGTTGATTCTTTCGTAGAGCTCTTCCAACTTGAGGGGCTGTCCCGTGCTAGGCGACTTGGTCGCGCCCGTTAACGACCCGCTTGGCGCGATCGTAATTTGTGGGGGTGCGCCCGATGGCGCTTCCTGTCGTTGGCCGGCGTTTGTTCCGTGGAGGATATGTTCAGCCGCAGCGCGAACGGTTTCCGTGGCGTAGGGGTCGTCGGGATGGTGGTTCGGGTTTAGGATCTCGAGCCTGCGATGGATCTTTGACCATAGATCGGACTGGAACACGCGACGGAATTGGCGGTCGCGTTCGTTTATCGAAAGTCGGTTTTTGCTGACAAGGAACTGGGTAACAGAAAGGAACTGTCGGTAATATTCCCCGAGGTCACTATTCGACTGGATCCTGAGTCGGTGTCGTTCTCTGATCAGGTAGTCGAGGTCGGCCATTGAATACTTTCTTTCTTCGCTTGCGCCTGGGTAAAGCACCATTATCGCTTTTCGCCAATCGTCATATGTGGTACCGACTGCGAACTCGTCAAGTTGCTCCCACAGATCCGCGGTATCGATGTCGGTGTATCGCGTAGTGTGCGTTTTCTTCTCTTGTTCATCTACGACATTACACTCGATGAAGAGATGATTTAAGTCCGAGAAATATCGGCGCAGTTCACGCGCGTGTTCGGGCACGAACATCGGTGCCGAGCTTTGTCCGCGTGCGGGCATCGGCTTTATAATGATTGGTGGTTGTGCCATGCTAGATGGTATTGGTTTCGGGATAGGGGACGGGGAGGGGGAATACGACGGTGAAGAAGAATCTGAGATTTCTGGGGTCGCGGGCGATAGATAGGGGAGTCTAAATTCAACTCCTTGATCGGTGGTAGGAGGTTCCAATGCAAAGGGGTCGAAAGCTAGGTCGGGTTGCGCGGTTGGTTCGGGGAGCGGTGTTTGATCGGTCGGGGTAGGCGACGGTAGTGTCGACGAAGGGCTATAGGAGAGCGGGCTGAGGTTGTTATGGATCGCGCGGTGTGGGGTTACTGAGCGGAAGAACGGGGAGAGCGATTCTGAGTCGGTGTCGGCTTGTCCGAGAGCAGCGCGAATTTCGGCACGGAGGGTTCGGGCTTTAGCTTCTTGTCGGGTTGCGGGCGGAATTGTCGACGAGTCGTAGGTTTTTATGAACAAGAGGAATGAGGTTGCGTGTTCGGCGGTGGCTTTTAAAACCCTCGCGGTGGGCTCCAGAATGATAGAGCTAGAAGGCCTGTAGGTGCTGTGCACAACAACAAAACAACTAACAACTATGGGGGGCGAGAAATGTTAAAAGTTCCCAAACACGCGAGTGTGCAGGGCTTGTAAGGGTTGTTTGACGAAGGTAAAAGACGATCCGACTCGTAGCTAGTTGAACCGACAACAACGCGACGGGGGCGATGGAACGCGACATTCACGAGTGGAACGGGTCAGCGACGTGACTTTGGGTGTCGGTCGTGCGACAACGAGAGGAACGAGGTTAGTACGGAGAACTCACGAGTTCGGGCGACGAGTACGAGGCGACAGAGATGGCAGTTACGAGATTTACGACAGTGGCGACGGTTTATACGATGAGGACGGTGCAGAGACGACAGAGACAACGGTTTTGAGCTATTCACTCTGAGTGTGAGGGAAAATACGGGCTGTAATTCACTGGGGGAAATAGGTAATACACGGGTATGTTTTTATACTATACGACCGACTCGCCTCGCGCGAGCCAGCGAGGCAGGTGTTTTACTGGTTTATTGGGAGAAGCGCCGCCAAGCTTGGTACCGCGCGACGCTTTTTAGAGAGTGTGGCGCTCTTCGGCTCGGCAAAGGGGCTTTTGATCGGCTCGAGGCGTCCGGTCGGATGTATGATCGGTGGTGGCTTTGCGATCGGTAGTGGCTCTTGGGTGCGGAACTCCGTCGTACGGCCGGATCCTTCCTGCGACTGGCTGGGCAACGGCGTTTCCTAAGATCATTTCAAATCGGGTTTGGTTGTCGCCGGGTTGAGGCCTTGGCATACAAACATGCGCGGTCGTTGACAGGTTATACGGCGTTCCGTGCTCCGTGCGCCCAGAGAGGAGAACTGGCGTTTCAAGTTACTTTGTCTCTTGGTCGGTGTGTCGGTCGTTTGGTCGTATTGTCGGTCGGTCAGTCGTATTGTCAGTCGGTCGGTTTAGCGCTTTGATCGCATTCGGGGCCGTGTTCGTCGTGGCGGAGCGGTTGATGTCCGTATTATGGGCAGGTTCGGTGTACAGCGCGGGACGGTGCTCATCAGCGACATGCGCGACCTTACTCGAACGCTTCTGGTGGCCTAATGTCCGGGCCGACGTCGTGTGGTTCGTGCAGACATGTCACATATGCCAGATCCAACAAACGACCAAGGTCCTGATCCCTCCGATCGTTGCGACACCTGCGCCACTGTTCGCAAAAATGTATATCGACACTATGCACCTACCTGTTAGGACCTTGCGTAGCACGCTGGTTGCGGAGTTATTCCGAGACCACCGAAGTGGACAGGCCTGACGTCGTCAAGGAAGACGGGCTCCGATAGGGTAATCGGAGGTCGTGAGCATTGACGAGGATGTTCACCGGAGCTTATTCGAACGAATGAGCACAAGTGATACAATTGCGGAGCTGAGTAAACCGAGAGAGTAAGAGAGAATAAGAAACGGGAACGGGAACTAGTCGTAACAAATGGTAATATCGAGGTGAAGAGTCCGAAAAGAAAGTGGTGCCATATATATACAGTAGACGTGCGTGGGAAGGCGTAGTGGGTGTGAAATTAGGGGGGTCATTAGGGCCGGTCGTGACACTACCACCATCGAATGGTTTCAAATACATTGTCCAAGGTCGTTGCTCCTTGATTCACTTTCCTGAATGGCGCGCGCTCCGAAAGGAAAACAGTCGCACGCTCGGTGACTGGATGTACGAAGACATCATCTGCCGGTGGGGCGGGTTGCGCGAAATCGTAACCGACAACGGACCAGCCTTCATCAAAGCCGCCGAACACCTCACAAAGAAATACCACATACACAATATCCGAATCTCAGGATATAACTCTAGAGCCAACGGGCTCGTCGAGCGATCCCATTTCGACATCCGACAATCCCTTTTCAAAGCCGCCGACGGAAACGAAAACAAATGGTCGCAATCCGCCTACTCAGTCTTCTGGGCTGAATGCGTCACGATCCGCAAGCGGTTGGGGTGCTCCCCCTATTACGCTGCGACAGGAACTCAACCCCTTGTCCCACTTGACATCGTCGAAGCCACATACCTGCAACCGCCACCCGACTCTATCCTGTCCTCCACCGACCTCTTGGCACGTCGCGCGATCCACATAGAGGCATCACAGTGTATTGTGTCCCACGGCCCACAGGGCCAATACATGTAGTGTGTTTGACGGAACGAGCGGGCCCGCTGTGGCTCCAGCGGGCCTCATACATCGTATCAATGCTCACGGTGCAGCGGGCCTTATACACTGTATCCACTCAGACGGTGTCAGCGGGTCCCGCTGGTCTGCACCAACAGGCCCGATACAATGGACACCGCGGCATGCACGATACAGTGTAGCGGATGGCACGGTGCAGCGGGTTTGTACAAGGTATCGGAGAGGACCAGTTCTGCCCCACCGCGGCATTGATGATTGTTGCAGGTGTTGAAAGTACGTCGTTCGGCCCCGCGGCATGAGATACAATGTATCGGGTTGCACGGCACCAGCGGGCCTGTTGCAGGTATTGAAAATACCTCGTTTTGGGTGCCGCGGCGTGAGATACAATGTATCTGACTGCACGGTGGGACGGCCAGCGGGTCCGTTGCAGGTACATCGCGGGTGGTGCCGCGGCATGAGATTCAATCTAGCATTGCCGCGGCATGCATAATACAATGTATCGGGCTACACGGTGTAGCGGGTGGTACAATGTATCGGGTTGCACGGCACCAGCGGGCCTGTTGCAGGTATTGAAAATACCTCGTTTTGGGTGCCGCAGCGTGAGATACAATGTATCGAGCTGCACGGTGTAGCGGGTGGTACAAGGTATCGTGTGGGACGGGGCCAGCGGGTCCGTTGCATGGCACCAGCGGGCCTGTTGCAGGTATTGAAAATACCTCGTTTTGGGTGCCGCGGCGTGAGATACAATGTATCGAGCTGCACGGTGTAGCGGGTGGTACAAGGTATCGTGTGAGACGGGGCCAGCGGGTCCGTGGCAGGTACATCAGTTGGTGCCGCGGCATGAGATTCAATCTAGCACTGCCGCGGCATGCATAATACAATGTATCGGGCTGCACGGTGTAGCGGGTGGTACAAGGTATCGTGTGGGACGGGGCCAGCGGGTCCGTTGCAGGTACATCAGTTGGTGCCGCGGCATGAGATTCAATCTAGCATTGCCGCGGCATGCATAATACAATGTATCGGACTGCACGGTGTAGCGGGTGGTACAAGTTATCGTGTGGGACGGGGCCAGCGGGTCCGTTGCAGGTACATCAGTTGGTGCCGCGGCATGAGATTCAATCTAGCACTGCCGCGGCATGCATAATACAGTGTATCGGGCTGCACGGTGTAGCGGGGGTACAAGTTATCGTGTGGGACGGGGCCCGCGGGTCCGTTGCAGGTACATCAGTTGGTGCCGCGGCATGAGATTCAATCTAGCATTGCCGCGGCATGCATAATACAATGTATCGGACTGCACGGTGTAGCGGGTGGTACAAGTTATCGTGTGGGACGGGGCCAGCGGGTCCGTTGCAGGTACATCAGTTGGTGCCGCGGCATGAGATTCAATCTAGCACTGCCGCGGCATGCATAATACAGTGTATCGGGCTGCACGGTGTAGCGGGGGTACAAGTTATCGTGTGGGACGGGGCCCGCGGGTCCGTTGCAGGTACATCAGTTGGTGCCGCGGCATGAGATTCAATCTAGCCCTGCCGCGGCATGCATAATACAGTGTATTGGGCTGCCCAGTGTAGCGGGTGGTCGTTTGGTGCCGCGGACCGCGGCATGCATGATACTATTTATGTTGGATCTATTGGACTCAAGCCAGAGGGAATACATGTAGCCATCATCATTTTCTTATACACAATAATATGCTTGCAAAAAAAATTGGGATCGGGGGACAGGACAACATCATTCTAATCATTCCTCCTCTTCTTCGCTGTCTTCGCTGAATTCCATTTCCATGTCGTCTGCGAGGATTGAATCAGGAATGTGTGCAAATGATGATGGCGTGTAAGGGCCATGCGGTACCTGAATACGAGTGGAACCGCTCGCGGTATGCTCCACCGTGTCTGGGATATCACCGTCGTCAAAGGCAAGCAGCTTGTCAAGGTCCAAATGGGGCAGCCCAGTGCCGGGGCGACGGACATCCTGAACCTCGTCATCACTCAAATCCACTGCAACGACTGCCTCATCATCAGAGACATCTACAAGGACAATGCCCGTGGAAGGCTCATCATCACTGCTTAGCTCAAGTTGTGGAATGGCTGGACTTTGATCCTCATCGTCGCTAAGCACAATCATTGGGAGAGTTTCGTCATCATCAGTCAGCACAATCATGGGGACTGATTCCTCATCATCGCTGAGCAGGATCATAGGAAGGGATGTCGCTTCATCTTCCTTGTCCTCATCATCTGACAACTCCAACGCAACGATGGAGGATGCCGCGGCGGTCTGCTTTCGTGATGCCGCGGCGTCCAAGTGTGGGGGCGCCACGGCTGCCTGCTCTGGGGATGCCATGGTGTGTGCTGGGAGAGGAGTTACAATGATAGGAGACCGATCTCTATGGTAGTAGCCGCGGTATGGCTCCACATCGTCAATGAAGCTTCGTAGGGGTTGTTGCTCGAAATGGGTGGGTATTTCTGGGCTTTCCAGGCTACGTGGCTGGATGATGTCGGTGCCAATGGCATCAAATCTGTGCGCACTGGAGGGGGAATGGGTGCCATCAGAAGAGTCCTCCCACTTCAAGGATCCTGAGGCCAGATCACCAAAGTCAGTTCCCAGAGGACCTGAATTGGTCCCTGGTTCAAAGATGTCCTTGACCTCTTTAGCAGTGAGGTCAGTGGTTTCTGCTGCACCCGCGGTGTTCTCCTTTTGGACCGCGGCCTCATTCATGCTGTGCAATGCCGCGGCACGGCGCATGATCAAATCCATGCGTGATCCAAAGATGCTGGTATATCCCTGTGTTTGACCCCGAATGTCATTGACGACGCGGCTGGCTTGATTAGACGGGACCGCCGCGGGAACCCAGGTCTTTGCAGAGTCCGGCTTTAATCCACGATGGGTATCCAAGCATGTGTTGATGGTAAACCGGTTAAAATCTTGCCGTGCGTCATCGTCCAAAGGGAAGCTCCACCAGTCACAGGAATAATCGCTGACTGGACCTGTGGGATAATCAATGTTCACCGATGCCTCGAGCTCCAGCTGCAACTCGGGAGATAGTTGCCATGTGTCCGTGAGATTGTGGGACAACAGGAAAAGGTTGCAGGCTAGGAGGCGAATGAGATCTGGAATCTCGCATGGGACCATCATTGCCGCGGCAGCACCAACATATCCCAGCGCAAAATCCTGGGTTGATCACATCAGTCACACAACACGTGATGTGATGTCACAAATACGCACAAGCTCTTGAACAATGCGCGGCTGCATCCACTGCTGAACATCCTGTTCCTCTTTCTTGTATATCTCCAGGGCTTTGCGGAAGCGAGATTCACAGTAGAAGAGGACCTCCTGTATGTGAGCACCATGGACATTGTAAGTGCCCAGGGAGAAATCCATAGAATCTAATGGCTGGAGAGTCATGAATGTTTTTGTGGAGGATTGGGATCAGATAACAAGTTGTGATGAATGTGTGACACTGACAGAAGAGCGTGACAATGATCGGAATTTCAACCGGCCATTCACATTATTTATAGAGTGAGAGCTGGCATATTTATAGAGTGAGAGCTGGCACCGCGGCCCGCGGTGCGTGAGCTGTAATTCATATCCCTTTCTTAGTGACGATGGTTATGTTGTGTTGTATCTAATAATGGGCTAAGCACCATGGTGGCTCGGCCCCATGTGTTACTTTTTGGTGGTGCCGCGGTGCTACTTGAAGCCACCCTGGCCGCGGTGTGACCTTCAATTGTGACAATGTGCAGGCACACCGCGGTGCCCTGGCTGCAATATGAGTTCCTAGAGATAATGTAGTATGCCGCGGTGTCGCTTCAAATTTCTTGGTCAAAAACTTGGTCTGTATTCAAATCTTCAAATATTGCTACTGAATGACAAGTGTGAGGTATGCAGTGTTCACCCTTTTAAATTGTTCCTCTGCTGAAGATGCAAGGCGGTACCACATAGCTGCCTTTCGCTTGGCATAGGCAGCTGCACCGGCTTTACTCGCAGCATCCGCGGCATTGCCGCGGTCTTTCCAAGTTTTCATCTGATGAAGGAAATACCGTGTAGTCCAGGTCATTTCATATCCCACTAATATGTACTCCTCATTCCAGCGATGCTTTTGAGCGCGTGCACGTAAGAAATGGACCCTTTGATCTATTGGTGAAGAGTGAATTTAGTAACATTGCCGCGGCTAGGTGACGTCCAGTATGACACCTACATTCCAAAAGAGCTTCAGGACTGTCAGAGGCCTGGCTGCCAGTTTGCCAAATCCAAGACAACCGAAGTGTTGTGGAACCAGGTATGTTAGGATCCAATATGGCTGTGCTAGCCTTGATGTGCTCTCTGAGTAAGATTTTGTACTTGTCCAATGTAGCTTCATCTGCGTGAAGGCGAACCATAGCAGCTCTGCACTTCCCATATGACTGACAAAGGGTATTGAGAGTGGTGTTGAGCTTGACGATGGTGACACGGGAGCGTGTACGAACAGCCTTCCGCGGAGCAATACGCATAACATGAGAGTATAGGAATGACTTCTCGGCAATGCTTTCCCGGAGGTTCGTCAGCAACTTCTCTGCTTGCAGCTTGCGAAATTTCAATTCAAGGCTTGCCAGAGGGGAGATGATTGCAGAATTGTTGACCGAGGGCAGGAAGAGGGGGGTCCTTTCAGGTTCAATGACTGGGTCATCTGCCTCAGCAGGGTTGGCTCTACCCGCGGCATTGGTTGTGGTTGGGCCACTCCCCACGGCTCCTGCTCGGCCACTGCCACCATTTCGTGCCGCGGTATTCATCTCGCCACTCCCGCCATTTGGTGCCGCGGTATTTGGTGCCGCGGTATTCATCTCACCTCTTTCCGTTGCACCTGCCGCCCCTTCCCCTTGGTCACCCTGTCCTTCTATCTCATCATCTTCCAGGTAGTCAAACATGTCATCGGGAGGGTCATCTGGAATGACTGGGGTTGAATGATGATGTCCCGTGCGGGCTTGCAATGCTGTGAAGACGTTAATCTGCGTATGCAGACGTGCTCTTTCAGCCTCCACTGCCTTGCGGTCCTCTTCCCGCGGCTCCCGCACCAACCTCTTCACTTTATTCTGAAGGCTAGTCCTGGCACATCAGGTCAGAATGATGTTCAACATAAAATGCAAAAGACTAACTGCTGCTCTTGAAGGTCAATTCCTAGCTGGATCCACTGTTCTTCAAGTGTTAAGCATTCCATGACCTCTGGTGACTCTTCACGGGGTTCGATGGCTGTAGTGCGTGCCTTCAGAATGTCCATGGCCTTGGGATCGTTAAGCCTTTCCCTCTCCGCTTCTTCAATCTCTGCAACCCACTCAGCAATCTGCTCAACCGGAACTCCATTACACATTTGATCATAATATAGGTCGGCACTTTCCCTGGTTTCAGTAGCTCGACGGAATCTCGAACATAATGCCGCGGCTAGAGAAATATTAGGAGTCAACACATGACCGCGGCATACAACACACCGCGGTAAGACCATTATTACTCACACATGTCAAGCAACTTCTTCCAATTTGAATCATTCATGTGGTCGTCCAGAATTTCTGCCCGATGGGCCAAAGTAGCTGTCCTAGTCATGGGGGAGACGGTGTTAAGGACGGCCCATAAGCTCTCTAGGATTTCTCCAGCAACAACCGCGGCACCAGGGATGAAAGATGATGCAAAGCGGAAGAAACAGTCAGGCTTGTGGCCATGGACATGCATAAGGCCAATAGCGCGGTCAATTATCATTTGAGGGGGAAGGGAGGGTCCGATGCGATCATCAAGGTGGATGATGTACTGGCAAACGATGTCGTAGATAAAAAGAAGCACCTCGATGTCAGTCATATTGGTTGTTTTGATTGCCTGTAGAAGAGACCAGTCTACATTCTTTTGTTGCTCGCCAGCATAAAGGTTAGCAAGGCTGTTGGGTGCAAAGCAACCATGACGGGCGCATGCAACGGCAACAATCCCCGTCACATCACAAGCCTTGGAAGTCAGCAATGCTTGTTCCAAAACACGAAATTGGTTTTCACATGGGGCTTTCTGCCGCGGACAAGGTAATCAGTGCCGCGGCGATGCATAACCAAATAGACTTACAGTGAGTTTGTTGAATGCTGTCTTCAAAAACTCATGATAATCCTCCCTCTTGGCCATCATTCCTCCCCCCTCTGATAACCATACATCAGCCGCGGCGTTTGGCTGGCGAACATGGTCTGCTTTGAAATTTCCATCTGCTACAAAAGACCGAATGTAGACTTTCCTGTGTTCCAATCTGTTAAAATGCTTAACTTTATGGAAGAAATCAGGTGGAAGTACCTGTTCTGGTCAGATTTCCAGTCAGTGGGTAGATTGACCTCGGGCTGAGGGCATGCGGGGCAAAAAATTGCAAGATCACCCGCGACAGGGTTCATTGGATCATCTTTCTCATGTCCATAGCCAGCCCACTTTATTTTCTTCAACCACCTCCAGGAACGAGAAAGCCTCCGCAGTTCACGATAAAAATTATCAATGTCCGCGCTGTTCGTCGCCGCGGCCGTTGCACGACTAAGTTTTTGCCAATACTGAAAAGCTGATGCTTTACATTCCAGGTTTGCCAATCGATAGTCATCCAAAACGCCAGCTGTGAAGAGTGTTGTGTACCGAGTGAATGTTGTGGGTATCAAGCGGGCATGCATTAGGTCAATAGTGACCATTGACTGGCCATGGCAAGTGCAGAAGACCAGAGGGATGTAGTGGATTCCGTTGATGTGCACAACGCGAACATAGTTATTGTTCAGTCCATCATGCCGCGGCCCAAGGACAGAACTAACATTTCTGTCCGGTGGATCCAAGAATTCCTCGTCCAGGTCATCGTCCTCGATGTCCTCTGGTGTCTCTTGAGTGTCACGACCTTCCATGTCATCTTCCAAGTCGTCACCCGTTTTTCGCCCACCTCTGAGGTGAAATAACTCATCCAGACGCGCTATATACTCTTCATCAGTGGCTGGGCCGTCATCCGCCAAGTCCGTGTCTTCAAATGCCGCGGCCGCGGCATTAGATGCCGCGGAGCCGGAAGCATTCATGTCCAAATCATATGCCGCTAATCCAGACTCAGCCACTTGTCCTAAGTCCGTGTCTTCAAATGCCGCTGATCCAGAATCGCATGCCGCGGCCGCGGTATCGGGCACCGCGGCATCGTTTTCCATAGTGTCAACTTCCATGACACTCTCCGCGGTGTACTGATGGTGTGGCGCAAGGCCTTCTTCCTCTGTGATAGGAGCTTCCGCCGATGTCCCTGTTGAATGACCTTGCTGTGGCTTAGAGCCCCGCTGGGATATGGTGTTCTGGTCCATGATATCTTTCTGGGTTTGAAAGGTCTCCAGACGGGTGCGCTGAAACTGAAGTTGGGAGCAGAACTGTTCCCCGGATGAGTGGGGGACGATAATGTACGCCCCAACCTCCCACAGTCGTGCTGTACGGAAGTATTGCCCATTCCAGCACTCAATCTTATGCAGGGGATTGTCTCGGTGATTGATCCGCATACAGTGGCGGCAGAGTATGCGGGGGCTGGTACAGTCCTGACACCGCCATCGAGCATAATTTTTGTGGGGACAGTCTGGGCAAGGGTGCTTTTCTTGCATAGTCTCTCTAGCCAGTAGACCTTGCAGCATCTCAGGAGCATGGTCAACAAACTCCTGTAGGTAGTTGGCTTGTGTCTGTTCACCAATCATTGTCAAAGCAATAATGGAAAGCAACAGTAGTTTACCTTTGTCCGACGAATGGGCACTGGTATTTCTATGTCATCATTGAAATGACTTCCTCCATTATCAGGATCTACTGGAACTTGGGTTGAGCCAATGGGCACTGGCATGCGTGGAAAGGCACTGGGAATAGGGATAATTGGCCTTGACTGCAAAGGAACCATTGTTGATTCCACAACATCACCTCGAGCAGTAGTCCGTATGGATGTATGAACATCCAGGCCACCCTGCACCCGATCAGTCTGTCTAAGGATGGGATCCTTTTTGGTGCGTTTGCGCTTGAGCATGGTAAGGAAAGAGGGTTGACAGAGAAAGCCTGGTGATGGTTGATAATCTTCACAATGATCTTGAATCACCCCATGTCATCTCCTCATGGCATTGAACCTCCTCATGGCATTGAACCTCCTCATGGCATTGAACTCTGTACACATGACCTCCCTGCAGACACATGTACTGCCTTGCTTGCTACACATGTCCTGTCGGACCCCGGCCAGATGTTAATCAAAGCGATGGATTTGTTTGCGCAGTGTCAGCTGGCCGCGGATCAAATTTCTAACTTGACCCGAGAACCAACCTCATGTTTGTTGTCCCATTTTGGTCATTCCTTTCCACTACACTCTCACATGTCAGCCAACGAAGCCGAGGCACCAAAGACCATCAGAAAACAAAGTGCCTATTCAAGAGAGGAGCGTGATGTCCTTAACAAGTACAAGGACGAGTACCGGGGAGAGCCAGATGCAGCCAAGAGAGCCAAGATTTTTACATCCAAGGTGCTTGTTGACATTTTCAACTACTGGAGCTTGCAAAAGAAGGATCCCCAAACGGACGAAGCTTCACAAAAAGCAGTAAAGGTACACTATGCACCATTCAACCCATAATCATTTGCTAAACTGCCCACAGCAACTTGCCAATTGGGTGAAGAACAACTGGAGGGTGTACCCGGACTTCAAGAAATCTATGGGGGAATTGAACATCACCCTCCGACATGTGGTCATGCGCACTAAGCGCGACGCAATCCATGATGAACTGGAGCACATACTGGGTGTGGACGACCTTGACCCAGCATGCCCCGAGGCATTTCAGCAGCGGAACAAGGCCATTTCCAATGTCATCAAAAACCTGGCCCCTGATGAACGCCAAGCATTGGAAACGACAGCTCAGGAGTGGAGTAGAAAGGGATATCCACAGGAGGAAAGGCCAAAGTAAGTGTCACCGCGGCGGGCGGCGCACGCCGCGGCCCCGACGCTGTGGCTATCGTTATGAGGCTAACACTTGCCCTGCCCACAGAATTGCAGATAAACATGGCTTCACACGGGTGGAAGATGTGGACAAACGGCGGTGGCGGGAAATGGGAATGGTTTCCCTTACATTTGTTGCATGGACCAACAGTGAAGGGCACCTTTGTGTGCGCGCGTAAGTAATTTTTCACATTGCATAACTGTCCGCGGCCTGACGTTCCGCGGCGTAGTCACGACAAAATTGCTCACAACATGGGCGCCGTGTATAAGAAGTTTACAGAAACCTTTCCTACCTTGATTCAAGACTGCAAAGTCAAGCTTATGGATTATGTGGTTGCTGTACAGCAGTCACTTGACCCCATCCCCCTAAACCCTCTCGAGGCCGCGCAGCCCAACATCCAAGTGAAGATACATGAGGACGGTTTTCCGATCTTACCATCTCCGGATGACACTCCAAAAACTCACAACGATCTTGAAATGATCGTACGTTACTATCTGAATTACCATTACAGTATGTTGTTGTCCATTGCTGTGTTGACTCTCTGACATACTCCTTTAGTGCTTGCCTCTGGCCGTACAAAAAACTCGACACCATTCAAGGCTGTGGAGGCAGAGTGCGCCAAATTTATTGCCGCGGAATATCTTCCCGCGGGACAGAGAATTTGTGATCCACGCAACATTCGATTCAAGGAATTAGAATCGCTCCTTGACTTTTGGTACCAGCGCCAGGAGGAACATGGTCATTCTTCTGCATTCCGGTGGTCCTCTTACCTGAACACCAAGAAGGAGAGGGTTGCAGCAGTATATGGAGAACGAAAGGATTTGGAGGCCGCGGCAGAACGAAAACAGGCAATCAGGAAGAAGAAGAGGAAAGATAAACAAAGGATGCATATTGACCCTTTGTTGGAAGGGTTGACATCTATGCCCCCGTTGCCAGCCAGCGAAAACACCGGAGCGGACCGCGGCAGTCCAGGCCGCGGCGAAATGGAACCAGGGGAGACTGCAGTCAGTCCCAGATCACAGCAACCTAACACCAGCCCAAACACCGGAGCGGACCGCGGCAGTCAAGGCCGCGGCGAAATTGAAACAGCCACACAATTCAATACCAGATCACAGCCACCTAACACTGAGGCAGCCAGCCCAAATATCGGTGCGGACCACGGCAGTCGAGGCCGCGGCGAAATGTCACCAGATGAGGATATGACTGTTGGGGTAGACCAAGGCATGTCTGGGCACCACAACCAGGAGGCTAATTTCAATGCAGCACACAAGGACACTCCTCAAGTCCAAAGTGTACTTGTAGACGATGATACCATGCGCAAGCTCATGGCCCGTGGCTTTGCAGGACAATACCCAATCAATGGCCCTGCAGACGGACCACCAAAGTACCGCGTGCCTGAGACTGCACTAGAGCTATTGAAGCAGGATAATCCCACCACACCCATAAATGAACCTTCAGCATCAAGGTCTCCAACCCCTCAACTATCCAGCACTACACCGGCATCACAAAAGCGAAAGCGCGATGAAGCTCATACGATGGGAACTAAGAAGTCAAGGAGCACTCAGAGGCTGTTAGATGAGGCGCAGCAGATTCTAGAGGGGTCCAGTAGGAGATCGACAAGGCAGCAGGATGCCATGGCAGTTACATCAAGGGCAGCAACACGGTCCGCGGCAGCGCGGGCCGCGGCACCCAAGCCCGCGGTAACAAGGTCCACAAAAGTCAAAGCAGATAAACGTAGACGTTAGAGGGAAGCTAGTCAAATATCTACACATAATAGTATGCATGCTTATCAACCAGTCTGTTATGATTTAGAAATGTATCTGTGGTGATGGGCAGCAATGCTTGTGCCGCGGCATCATTGATGTGCCGCAGCATTATAGCATTGCGGCACCTTCAATGACATTGGCACACGTCATTCACACTTCATTTGTTCAACACTTGAGTGCAAGAAAAATTTTTGATTATCTACAGCTGTAACTAGTATATGTACAGTGTAGCTCTGGATGTTAGCTTTTTGTTATCTACAATTGTCTGAGGTATATATCTACAATTGTCTGAGGTATATAGAATAGCTATTGTATACAATCAAGAAAGCAGGTGTCAAAAAACAATGTAAAAAAGGGCGTCCGCGGAGTGTTCAATTGAGGCGCGGTTTTTTTGCCGCGGCCTCATCCAAATCGTCATCTGCCTTCCGCTTTTCACCATCTGTGCTGATGGGAGCCTTGCTACGCGTCCGGTGAAGTGGCTCACCATCTTGATCCATAGGTGCCGGTGTGCGGCTACGTGACCGTGAGCGACGAGTTGTAGCGGTTGGAGGGGGAGCTAGGTGTTCAGTCTCCGGGGTTGGCGAAGTCACTTGGAGGGTAGGCGGCAAAGGTGGGGGAGGGCTGTCCGGCACATGTGGAAAGGGCGAGGGGGATGGCGACGGTGGTGGTGGTGATGGTGATGGTGGTGGTGGTGGTGGTGGTGGTGGCAGGGTGGTGGTTGGTTGGGGCGGGGACACCGGTGCTGGGAAGTCAGCCGCGGCATGCATGTCCGCGGTGTCCATGTCCATGGGGCTCGCCGCGGCGTGAAGGTCGTCAGACTCCTCAGTACCAAGAGGCTGCTCACCACCTTCTGCGCCGTCTCCCGCCGCGGCATCGACGTTGTTGGGGGGGGAAGCTACTGCCGCGGCATCAACGTTGGGGGAAGACTCACCCTCCGTCTCACTTGCCTCCTGCATCACCACCCTCTTTCTAAACACCCGGCACTCCATAGAGTCCACTCGGTCTGTCAGGACCGCAATGGATGCTGACATCCGGCGGACCGCCTCTGTCAACACTCCAACCCGTCGAGACATCTTCCCGAGAGCCTCAGAGTGACCCTCCCTCCCTTGCTCCAGCTGCTCAATCTTGGCCTCCTGGGCAGTGACCTCAGAACGGAGGTTTGTGGTGTCCTCATCCATGGCGTCGGCAAAGTCTTCCAGCTCACGCACTGTCCCCTTGATTGACCTGATGGTGGAAGACATTTCATCATCGTTTACTGCGGCATGAGGGGTCAGGGCCACCGCGGTGACGGGAGGAATAGGGGCCGCGGTGGGGGGAGCGGTGGGAGCGCCAGGAGTGGGGGCCGCGGCCTTGTGAGATGCACCTCTATCTTTCCCTACTCTTAATTAGCTTTGAAACTGAAATACAAATTTTACACTTACTTGGTTTGCTGGGCCCAGCCACCGGGACCTCATCACCCACCACTCTTGAAGTCCCAGCTGACTTCTTCCTCAAGGGGCCATATGTGCAGTGCCTCTTCTTGTCACGGCAAGCTTGACATGCCGTGGCTGAGGATGCTTGCTTCCTGCATTCTTGATTGAAGCGAACGCAGGCACTGCAGGGCGGGTGGTAGAGTGTTGGGTTGTAGGGGGCGGGGGCTGTTCTCTGGGCACCAGCAGGGTCTGCATCTGAGTCAACTTCCATGTAAGTTGTCTCCCCACCGCTTTCTGCTCCCAGTGCGGTGAAGGTGGCCGCGGTCGATGAGTGGATGGGCTCCCCCACTGTGATGGTCGTCTTGTGGGGGGTGTGGGGGGGTGCGGGTGCCTTTTGCTTACCCTTGTCCTTCTTGGTGGCCTTGGGTTTGGGAGCGCGGGCCTTTGCCACCGCGGCCGCGGCCTCCTCCTCTCTCTTCCGCACCGCAGCCTCCTCCTCTCTCTTCCGCACCGCGGCCTCCTCCTCTCTCTTCCGCACCGCGGCCTCCTCCTCTCTTTTCCTCGCCTCCCCTCTTTTCCTCGCCTCCTCCCTTTTGCGCGCCGCGGCCTCCTCCACTTCTTTCTGTGCCGCCGCGGCCTCTTCTCTCTTCCGTGCCTCCAGTTCCCTCTTTGCCTTCTTGCTCGCCCTCTTCTCTTCCTGCTCCCTCACCCTCTTCTCTTCCTCCTCCCTCACCCTCCTCTCTTCCTGCTCCCTCACCGCAGCCTCCTTCATTCGTGCCGCGGCCTCCGCCTTGGTCTTTCTTGCCGCGGCCGCGTCCTTTTCTGCTTTGGCCTTCCTTTTTGCCACCTTCTTTGCGACAATGTCATCAGCGACAAGGCTTGCCGCGGTCCCCGCCTGGACCTTTGATGACCCCTCACCCCTGTCCTCCTTCTCCTCCACCACGGTGACCCGCTTCTTGAACTCCGCAGCCTGCGTCCGGTACGCGGCGAGGTGCTCAGCAAACTTCTCGGTCTCACGAGAGACCTTTTGAAGCAGCTTGAGCGTGAGCCCAAAGAACGAGCTGTTGAATAGCTTGATTGTTTGGGGGTCTCGGATGCCGGAGACGCGTATGTAGAAGTCCTTCTGCTCAAATATTCAATAATTGGAAAAGAAAAAAAAAAATTAAAAAGCGATGCTTACCGAGTCCTTGTAGATGGCGACGAACTCATCGCGCATCCCAGCCTTTACGGCCTTGAGGAGCCTCCGGTCAGTCGCAGCGAGGGTGGTTTGAACGGCGGAAGAATCCATCAAAGTTAATGTAAGGTGATCGGGTGGAAGAGGGTGCGCGGTGCGGGGGAAGTTGTGGTTGGGAAGAGAGAGAGGCGGTGAAATTTTTTTCAACATCAGTCACATGACCTTATCTCATCAATCCATCGATCAAACAAATTCACATAAAGTGCTTGGTCTCGGTCTTCAAAATCAATCAACTCCCCCCATTATGAACAACGAAGCCTCTGAAGGACACCGCGGTGAGAACCCCCGCGGTGCCAATTCCTCCCGTGTTGTGCAGTCCAGCACCGCGGCACCTCCCACTGGCTATTCTGTCATTGCCACTGAAAACGGGGACTATCTGGTGCCAAAGTTCCTCGTTCCTGTGACCGAACGTGCACTCATGGTCCAGCCAATGGACTCAACCTTTCCTGCTGGGGTGAGCCCAATTGAAAGCTTTTCTTTCTGCACACCACTCTGAATAATGCATTTTAGCCCTTGCCACACACAGAGGGCAAGTGCCATTTCCTAGCCCATGGAAATATCATGATACCTCCAGATCCAGTGGGTTTCAAATGATATGGGTTGAATACATACTAATATAGTTACAGCCCTTGACTGGCCGTGAGGCCTTGCAACTTCACGCAGAGGTCCTGGCATACCAACAGCAATATGGCGGAACATATGCCGCGGCATCGCGCCAGCTTTATTTGGCAGAAGTTGCAAAGCTTGAAAGTGTGGCCGCGGCACACAATGCCTTCAGTAATCTGCGTTCTCAAATCGATGGTCCACAGTCAGGTAACATGATAGACAAAAAGGGAAAGGGAAAGGACAGAGAAAAGGACGAGAGGCCAAAACCCAAAGCTAAGAAGGGAAAGAGGGCAAAATAGTTTACACTTGACAATTGAAGCACATTTATCACAAGTCTTGCCACTATGTCCTTTTGAAACACCGCGGTATTACACGAAACAGAAAGTAGGTTGTTGACAAGTGAATATTGATACCATGATGCCTTGTACACAACCGCTACACCGTGCAGCTCGATACATTGTGTGATGCATGCCGCGGCACTAAATGTGTTTGCCGCGGCAGTGGTACATTGTATTATGCATGCCGCGGCACCAGAAGATGTACCTGCAACGGACCCGCTGGCCCCGTCCCACACGATACGTTGTACCACCCGCTACACCGTGCTGCCCGATACACTGTATTATGCATGCCGCGGCAGTGCTAGATTGAATCTCATGCCGCGGCACCAACTGATGTACCTGTAACGGACCCGCTGGCCCCGTCCCACACGATACCTTGTACCACCCGCTACACCGTGCTGCCCGATACACTGTATTATGCATGCCGCGGCAGTGCTAGATTGAATCTCATGCCGCGGCACCAACTGATGTACCTGTAACGGACCCGCTGGCCCCGTCCCACACGATACCTTGTACCACCCGCTACACCGTGCTGCCCGATACACTGTATTATGCATGCCGCGGCAGTGCTAGATTGAATCTCATGCCGCGGCACCAACTGATGTACCTGTAACGGACCCGCTGGCCCCGTCCCACACGATACCTTGTACACACCCGCTACACCGTGCTGCCCGATACATTGTGTTATGCATGCCGCGGCACCAATTATGAATGCCGCGGCGTGGCAGCCACGGCGTGCCGTCCTGCCAAAACTTTCTGACCTTCCTTGTACAAACCCGCTGCACCGTGCAATCCGCTACACTGTATCGTGCATGCCGCGGTGTGCATCGTATCAGGCCTGTCAGCACAGACCAGCGGGACCCGCTGACACCGTCTGAGTGGATACATTGTATAAGGCCCGCTGCGCCGTGAGCATTGATACGATGTATGAGGCCCGCTGGAGACACAGCGGGCCCGCTCGTTCCGTCAAACACACTACATGTATTGGCCCTGTGGGCCGTGACATACAATACACTGTGATGCCCCTACCTGCGCGATCGCCCTACAAAAACGAACGACCGACCTGGAGCGACTGCATTCAGACGTATACGCGGCGCGACGACAAGCGGCGATTCGCTTTGAGCTTCAACACGCCAGAACCTTGCGCGACCATAACTTTAAACGCGGAGACCTAATCCTCATGCGCAACACGAAAATCGAGAAGTCGCTCAACCGCAAAATGCGATCTAGATACCTAGGTCCGCTCGTCGTGATCTCACGCAACCGCGGAGGCGCCTACATCCTCTGCGAACTGGACGGCACCGTCTTACACCGGCCTGTAGCAGCGTTCCGACTCACCCCCTATTTTGCATGAAACAATATCCTCCTACCCGATAGCGCCATGGACATAGACACCAAACGACTCAGAGAACTGGAGGCTACGACGATCACCGACGACGAGGACCGACCCGAAGTCGTAGGCGACGACTCTGAGTCAGAAGATGAGCAGAACTAATCGCCATCCCGCGAACAATATACCCTTTCTTTTAATTAGCACCTTTCTCACTGACACACCCCGTTCGACCGAACGAATATACCGACGGCCTACGCCCCTCATTTTCCCAGTTCCGACCTATGACCGACCACCGATCGAAGTTTCCGATTCTTTAAGTTCAGACTTAACAAAACTCCACTCAATCACTTTCCCCGACCCTTTCGCCACTTAATTACAACCAAGAAGCGCCAGACCGAACACGAGCGTATATTATGCGATGGCCCAATTTAGGGACCGCCCAGACACAGACTACTTCAATATATGCAACAAGGCCGAGCGCACGACCAAGACACCAAGTGCGCTCCGACCTACCGACGCCACACGACGATCGCTCACCCCACCACTACATCCCCGCCCTCGCCCTCGTCACCATGTTTCCCATCTACGTCGCCCTCGCCTTCACCCCCGGCATCCTCATCGTCGGTGCTAACGGCACTCCCCTCGCTAGACTCGGACCCGGCCGCCATCTCATCCACCACCTCCGAGCGCCGCTCTCTCAGCATCCTCAACGTGTCCACCGTACCTTCGACTTGCAAGTAGATTTGTCGCAGCGACCACCGCGTTATCTCTTGCTGGGACTGCAAGATCTGCGCTTCCTGTACCAGAGTCCGAAGAAAGGCGTTGCGCGAAAACAGGGCGCGGTCCACGTCGGCAAGGCCAAAGTTGTCGATCATCGATGTCGACGCCATGTAGCCCAGGCCCTCCAGGTCTTCGTTACGAAGCAAGGCCTCCGCTTGAGGAAGCGACCCCTGCATTAAAAAACTAGTGCCCATCCCCGCAGAGCCGGCGGACTGGAACATCGCAAGGCGGTGAGCGCACCGCAGCCAGTTCGCGCTCGCGCTCCCGGGGATCCGCCATGAACGGTTGGGGAGAGCGGTGCACCGGGTACATGGGTGCAACGTTGGGCTCCTTCTCCTCGGCATCCTCGACGATAGCGCGCGATGGGTTTCGGCGCCCCGATCGCGAGCCAGAGGCCCTCGGAACGACGATGGGGACGCCATCGCGCGTCGTCTCACACTTCTTGGCGTGTATCTTGCAGAGCGCGCAAGGACTAACACCGGGCTTCTGCAGACAATCGACGCCGGAGTCTACACAGCGGTCGCACTAGGAGAAAATCAGCACCGACAAATGACACGACTCAACTGACAACCTACCGCCACATCGCGCACCAAGTGGTGAGGGCACTCCTTCTTGAAGTCCTCGAGGCGCCCGAGCCACTTGTCGGTCGTGCGCCGCTTCCTCTTGCCCTTCCCTAATTCTTCCTCGGGAGCCTCCACTACCGATCCTTCCCCGTCGTCTGCGACGTCGCGTTTGCGCTTGCGACCCGAAGTCGTCGCCTTCCCCTGCTCACGGGCCGCGGGCGTCGTACCTACCAGGCTCGTCAGTGGCGTACCAGTAGTGGGACAGAAGACGTATCCCCAGCGCGAGGTAGACTCACGTGCACGATGAGCCCGTGGTGTTGGCCGAGCAACCTGTCCGAGATCAGCGTCCCGACGCATGAACACGCCTAAACGTACGTACCTCGACAGCACTGTCGCTAGCGACGCGAGGTCCGCCGCCGACTGACATCCGGGCTGTAAAGTGAGGCGGCTTGCTTTTTTCTTTAACTAGCGGCGCCGCTGGAACACTACCCGACGCCTCCCCCGCGACCGGCGGTAGGATCGCCTCACCACTCCCCTACGTCTGCTCCGCCTCCATCGCCGCCGCAAAATCTGCTTCGCGCATCTCGACGTCATTAACGCCGGGACGCAGGTCCGGCGCGACTGGTGGTCCTTCCCTGGGCCCCTCGGGAACGGCTGGTGGTGCAGCCCCTGCGCCGCGAGAAGCCCCCGCGACGAGATGCCGTTCGCGATGCCGGCGGGTGTACTCGTCCTACGAGGAGAACCAGACGAGTCAGTACCAACACACCAGAGGACCAAACCGGACATACCTCAGGCTCCAGATCCGCGAACTTTTCCTTCCACTCCCCGTCGTCCTTTATGCGTGACCATATCAAGGTCAGCGCATCCTGCTCCTTGGGCCATTCAAGCCGTCCAGGGCCCGCCCCTTGTGTACGAAGCGCAGCTAGGCCGTCCCGGATGTCCTCGAGCGCCTCAAGGTGCTCTCCGCGAGTGGCGTCGGAGGGGAGTTGGCACCATCGAACGTAGTCTGTCATCAGGTACCGCAGGACACGCTTGAAGTCAGACACGACGGCCGCCATGGTGGTTGAAAGAAACAGGAACCGAACAGGAAAGCCGTCACTTAAAAACAAAACCAGGACGCGCCGTCAAATTTAGTTGCACCGCCACCGACATCTCACGCCACACACGCGCCGGTTCTAGAATTTTCTCAACTGGACTCCGGCCCGACTGGGGACAGTCGGCATTTTAAGTAAGGAGGAGACATGACCTGCGGGTTGAGCGGCGGCCGATGCCAGTAACCGACCACGCCGATGATAAAAACCAACCAACATGGAGAACCGACATGCGCCACTTGAAACGAAAAGTTCAGATTATAAAGAACGACCCCATTCTAGGGCCCGCATGACAAAGCAGGTATATACAGAATACGCGACCGATAACGAACGCAACCTGACCGCAAAACACAACAAACCCGAAGTCAAGACGACGCACTTTCGCCACCATCGTCGCATACGCCACCGTCGACACCGCTCCCACTGCCGCTGCCCCCGCTTCCCGAATTATCCATCGCAGACGCACCAACCAACTCTGCACGCCGGACCTGAAGCAAGTCAAGGGCCGACGACGTAGACACGACCTGCTCGTAAAGCTGACGGGCCGACGAACACATGATCTCTTGGCGCGATTCAAGGACTTGAATCTCCTGGACCAAAGTACGCAAGAAAACAGTGCGTGCCGATAGCGCCCGATCTACATCTGCAAGACTGAACCGCGAAATAACCGACAACGGCTGGGTGAAGCCCAAACCGCGCAAATCTTCGTTACGAAGGAAGTCCGCAGGATGAAACACCGGACCCTGATACAGGAGACCCGCACCCCGGTCTACCGAATCCGCAGAACGAGTCACGACAAGGCGCTGGGCGACCCTTGCCAGATCGGGCGAACGGACCTCGTCGAACAGCGGAGGGGGCATACACGCGTCGCAAAAGTGTCCCTCTACTGAGCACGACACAAACTGGTGCGGAGCCGGCCGAAACGACCCCACCTCGTGGGATTGAATCTCGCAAACCGCGCAAGCATCAACGTCGCTACGCTGAACGCAGTCCAAAGCGTAGCTCACGCAACGATCGCACTAACCAACAAATGAGCAGAAAAACAAAGCTACACGAGGACCGACGACTTACTGCTTCGCTACGAGTGTAATGCTCAGGGTATTCCTTCTTAAATTCCTCCAGACGCTCCAGCCACAAACAGTGTCGCCTCCCTTGTGCCGCCAATACCGACTCCCCAGAGATCTCGACGACAGACTCTTCTTCGTCCCCGTCCCCAACAGGGGAAGTGCACGAACACTCCCGAACGACAGACCCTGCCTCTTCTTCAACAAAGGCAGCGTGCATACGCTCCCGAGCGACCGTCTCTCGGTGAGGGTAATCGGACTACCAACTAGCGCGTTAGTACTCCGCAGAAACGACCAAATAACCAGCAAGCGAACGCACACTCGGTTCTAGAACTGCGAACCGCTCGGACCATTCGGGGTCGGACGCGATCGTAGACCATACGTTAGACAATGCCTCTTCCTCGTCGCTCCACATCCAACGCCAGGGACTAGCCGCCGGCGACCTAAGCACTTCAAGGCCATTCGACAAGTATTGTAACACACGGGTGCGCGCATAACGAGGGGAGTCGGCCGACAGCGATTGCCATTCGTCCCAGTCTCGTTCCAAGAAGCGGAGAGTACGCTGAAGATCGACAGGAGGTCTCGACATAACGATGGGTAAACCAAACAAGAACCTGGATATATATATGTCGCCAGCACGTCGGCACCGCCACCTCCTCCTATCCCTGCCCTTCTTTTCCAAGACGTACGCCCCCTGACCGATGCACGGGACCGACTGAGGACAGTCGGTATTTCAAGTAAGGAGGAGATGATGAGCACCGTCCCGCGCTGTACACCGAACCTGCCCATAATACGGACATCAACCGCTGCGCCACGACGAACACGGTCCCGAATGCGACCAAAGCGCTAAACCGACCGACTGACAATACAACCGACCGACCGACAATACGACCAAATGACCGACGCACCGACCAAGAGACAAAGTAACTTGAAACGCCAGTTCTCCTCTCTGGGCGCACGGAGCACGGAGCGCCGTATAACCTGTCAACGACCGCGCACGTTTGTATGCCAAGGTCTCAACCCGGCGACAACCAAACCCGATTTGAAATGATCCTAGGAAACGCCTTTGCCCAGCCAGTCGCAGGAAGGATCCGGCCGTACCACGGAGTTCCGCACCCAAGAGCCACTACCGATCGCAAAGCCACCACCGATCATACATCCGACCCGACGCCTCGAGCCGATCAAAAGCCCCTTTGCCGACCCAAAGAGCGCCACACTCTCTAAAAAGCGTCGCGCGGTACCAAGCTTGGCAGCGCTTCTCCCAATAAACCAGTAAAACACCTGCCTCACCGGCTCGCGCGAGGCGAGTCGGTCGTATAGTATAAAAACATACCCATGTATTACCTACTTGCCCCAGTGAATTACAGCCCGTATTTTCCCTCACTCTCAGAGTTAATAGCTCAAAACCGTCGTCTCTGTCGTCTCTGCACTGTCCTCATCGTATAAACCATCGCCACTGTCGTAAACCTCGTAACCACCGTCTCTGTCGCCTCGTACTCGTCGCCCAAACCCGTGAGTTCTCCGTATTAACCTCGTTCGTCTCGTTGTCGCACGACCGACACCAAAAGTCGCGTCGCTGACCCGTTCCACCTGGGAACGTCGCATTCCATCGCCCCCGTCGCATTATTGTCGGTTCGACTAGCTACGAGTCGGATTGTCTCTTACCTTCGTCAAACAACCCTTACAAACCCTGTACACCCACGTGTTTGGGAACTTTTAACATTTCTCGCCCCCCATAGTTGTTAGTTGTTTTGTTGTTGTGCACAGCACCTACAGGCCTTCTAGCACTATCAGCGTCAACTGCCGCTGTATGAGCGGCCCTTAGGAACGCTCTGGGTTGCTTCTTTGGCTTCTTGCACTCCTTTGCAAAATGTCCTAGTCCTCCACAATTAAAACACACCTTGCCAGGTGGGTGATTATGGTGGCCGTTGTTAGGGGAACGCCCGTTCACGCCCTCCGACGCTCACCGACTGTCCCCCGACACGTGCGATCGCTCCCGACCGATCGCGCCCCCGACCCCGACGCTCCGACCCAAGCGTCGGTGTACATACTTATACATCCCTGTCCCTACCTCCCCTTCCAGCGCGCGCCCGATCCCGACGTCCGACATCCCGACGTCGGTCGCCCGACCTCGTGCCCGCACCCTGAGCCACGAGGATCGGACAGCGTCGGGAACGTGTACATACACGCGCCGCTGCTCATCCGTTATCATTTACGTACCATACACCCCAGAGAGCCGGCCCTCACGTATCTTACTCGTATATAGTCATCCTCCTGACATGGGGGAATCCTTTACTCTATTCTCATTGGATTCCCCTCTGCCAGGTAGGTCTACTTACGCTCTCTCTACCGTACATAATATAACATTGGATTCCCCTCTGCCAGCACGACTAAACTCTGCGCTGAGGTCGCCCTAACAGCAGAATAGAGTGACTCTAGAAACCCGACGAAGCCGACCGATCCGCTTCCGCACCGAAACACGCGTCTGCTACACGCGACCGTCCAACGCGCACTCGCTCCGATCGCCTGCCCAGTCCCGTTTCAAGATGTCCGAATTTGATGACATGTCGCAGCGACCGTTCTCTCCCTTCCTCACGACGGAGGAGCGGTTGGCGAATATGGAAGCCACAATTTCGGCTCTCTCTGCCTCCAATACCTCCAACTCGGCCTCTATGGACCGCCTCTCCGCTCTTTTCGAAAAATTCATGTCGGGGACACCCCCCAATCCCACCCCCGCTGCTCCCGAAGCAGACACGACCCCCCCGCCGCCTGAGACGACCACCCCGCTGCCAGGCTCTCCGCGATCGGGATCGCACCACCTCCGACCGTCGCCCCCTCCCATTTACGACGGCGCCCGATCGGGCGGTCGCGCGTTCTTGAACGCCTGCAAGCTCTACTTCGCCTTGTGCGGGGGAAGTTTCGCCGACGACCACGCCCGAATAGTATGGGTGCTGTCGTACATGCAGCACGGGCGAGCCGCCGACTTCGTCAGTCGGGTGTTCCAGTTCGGAACCGCCAAAGACGTCTTTCCCGCCTGGAAGGACTTCGAAGACACCTTCCGTGGCGAGTTCTTCCTCTTCGACGAGGTCGCCGATGCCGCGCTCATCCTGGAGTTGACGGTGTACTTCCAGAACGGTCGATCGATCGACGAGTACATCGACTCGTTCCGATCCCTGTGGGTCAAGGCGGGCTACCCAGATGGGCGTCACCTGGTCCTCAAATTCCGTCGGGGAATGGACCTGAAGCTCTCGAGGCGACTCGGAAGCATCACCACGGGTCGCCCGCACGACGAGAAGATTGAGGAGTGGCTGAGGATCGCTCGTTCTCAAGATTTCATCATGAGGTCGGAGGACGACTTCCACCGTCGGATGGTCCCGACAAAGGCGCCCGACAGCCGCCCGCCCACCACCGCAGCCGCACGATGGGCGTTCGCTACTGCCCCCGCTCCCGCTCCCGCTCCCCCCGCCCCCCGCGCTCCTGCCGCACCAGCCCCCAGGCCGATCCCCCAGGGCATCCCAATGGACGTAGATCGGATGCGCGATCGAGTCGCGCCTGCCGACGACCACTGTTTTCGGTGCAAGAAAAAGGGTCACTACTCTCGTGACTGCCCTTTGCGCTGGGACGTGCGCCACATGCTCGATGATGAGCTGGAGGCGCTTATCATGGAACGTCTAGCTCGCAAGGACGCAGTCCCCGCTGACCCGACTCCATCGTCGGCCGACGCGACCACCTCCGACGCCGAGGAGGGTTTTTAATTACACAACGGGTGGAACGTACGCCCCCGTTGTCTAGTCGTAATTGGTTCGCTCCTTTATCCGTAGAATACGCCAATACACCTAATATTGCTGCTATTCCGACGAGTGAACCGACCGACAAAGACGTACAAAACCCCTCCGACCCGACGACACCGATCGCAGTCGCAAAGCCGATCGCCCCGTCGCGTCGTGGCCTACCCCGCTGGGAAAAGCGACTCCCTAGTCGCTTCATCGCCGCTGCCTCCCCCTGCCCCAGATCCCTGTGGCTCAACGTCGAACTGGAGACCACCGACACCCAGGAGTCGCATGCCGTCACTGCCCTAGTGGACAGCGGAGCGACCGGCAGTTTTCTCAATGTCGCTTTCGTCGAGAAACACAAGCTCACGACCAAGGTGCTTAGTCGGCCATCCCCGGTTTACAATGTGGACGGCACTCTCAACGAAGGCGGTTCGGTCTCTTGCATCGTAGAAGCTGTCTTGCGATACAACGGTCATACCGAACGAGCCGTCTTCGGGGTCACCCAGTTAGGCAAGCAAGACATGATCCTCGGGTTCAACTGGCTTAAAAACCATAACCCCGAGATCGACTGGGAGACCAAGGAGGTGAAGATGAGTCGCTGTTCGACGCAGTGCGGCACCTGCAAGGACGAGGTCAAAGCTGATCGGCGCGCACGCACCAAAGTGCGCGCAGCAATCCGCGCCTGTCGAGCCGACGGTATACCGATGACTGAGCCCGACCTGCGAGCCCCGACCAACCCGTATGTTGAGGACGACTCTGATGAGGAGGAGTTCCTCCCCTACACCCCGATCCTGGAGGAACCTGACCCAGAGTCTGACGACTTCCTGGTGGAAACCTTCCTGAGTGGCGATCGCATCTTCGCGACTGCGATCCATCCGACTCCGACCGCCGAACATATTCGGGCCAGCCAAACGACATCGCAGCGACTTGCGGAAGCGCACGCTGCTAACTCCGTGCCCAGAACTTTCCGCGACGCAGTACCGACCCACCTCCACGACTTTGAAGATGTCTTCTCCAAAGTCGCATTCGATGAGCTTCCAGAGCGCAAGCAATGGGACCATGCCATCGAACTGGAGCCGGGCGCGTCGCCGACGGGCACGAAGGTCTACCCGCTCTCACCGGCAGAACAGGTCGAACTCGACGCGTTCCTCAAGGAGAACCTCGAGACAGGTCGCATCCGACCGTCCAAGTCGCCCATGGCGTCGCCGGTCTTCTTCATCAAGAAGAAGGACGGGTCGCTCCGACTGGTTCAGGACTATCGGACGCTCAATGCGCTCACGGTGAAGAACCGATACCCGCTGCCCCTCATTAGCGAACTGGTGAATAACCTTCGCGGCGCGCGGTACTTCACCAAGTTGGACGTCCGATGGGGGTACAACAACGTACGGATCAAGGAAGGCGACGAGTGGAAGGCAGCATTTCGGACGAATCGCGGCCTCTTCGAGCCGCTCGTCATGTTCTTCGGCCTCACGAACAGCCCCGCCACATTTCAGACCATGATGAATGATATCTTCCGCGATCTGATCGCTGAAGGTGTTGTTTGCGTGTACCTCGATGACATCTTGATTTATACAAAGACGCTAGAGGAACACCGTCGGGTCACGCGACTGGTACTGGACCGACTCCGCGAACATCAGCTGTTCTTAAAGCCTGAGAAATGCGAATTTGAGCAGACTAAGATCGAGTATCTCGGGCTGATCATTTCGCAAGGGCAAGCAGAAATGGATCCGGTTAAAGTCGCTGGAGTGTTGGAATGGCCGGCGCCGAAGAACAAGAAGGAGGTGCAAGCGTTCCTAGGCTTCACCAATTTCTACCGACGGTTCATCCAGGACTTCTCGCACCACGCCCGACCCCTGTTCGATCTGACAGGCAAGGACGTCGCCTGGCGATGGGGAGAGTCGGAGCAGTCGGCCTTTGCCCTTTTGAAGTCTGCGATCACATCGGGGCCAGTCCTCATGTTCTCCGACGACGATCGACCGTACCGCATCGAAGCCGACTCGTCCGACTTCGCAACGGGCGCAGTCCTGTCGCAAGAGTCGCCGTCCGATGGCAAGTGGCACCCGGTCGCGTTCTACTCGAAGAGCTTGAACGCCATCGAGCGGAACTACGAGATCCATGACAAAGAGATGCTGGCGATCATCCGGTCTCTGGAGGAATGGCGACACTTTGTAGAAGGCGCAAAACACAAGGTGGAGATCTGGACCGACCACAAGAACCTTGAGTACTTCCTCACCGCGAAGAAACTCAATCGGCGTCAAGCCCGATGGTCGCTTTACCTCGCTAACTTCGACTTCGCCCTCCACCACCGTCCTGGCCGTAGCATGGGCAAACCCGACGCGTTATCGCGTCGCCCCGACCATGGCGACGGAAGCGCCGACAACGCCAACATCGTGCTGCTCAAACCAGAATTCTTCGCCGTTCGTGCAACTGAAGGCCTTACACTGGTCGGAGAGGAGGATGATGTGCTGAAAGCGATCCGCAAGGGCAATCGCGATGGGGCTCAGGAGGATGCGGTCGCGAAAGCGGCGCAACTGGTCAAAGCATCCAAGATCGCCGGCCGCTCCCTTCGCTTTGGCGAGTGGGGAGAGGAAGGCGGTCTGCTCACGTTCCGTGGACGGATCTATGTCCCGAACGTCCCAGACCTTCGCCGACGCATTGTGGAGCAGCACCACGACTCCAAGGTCGCCGGTCACCCCGGTCGCTGGAAGACGCTCGAACTGGTGTCGCGCAACTACTGGTGGCCCCAGATGTCGCGCTTCATCGGTTCGTACACCAGCACCTGTGACATGTGTCTGCGCACGAAACCTCGCCGCCAACTCCCCGTCGGACAGCTGCAGCCGCTTCCCATCCCCGAAGGCCGATGGAATGTCGTATCGGTCGACTTCATCACCGAACTTCCAGAGTCCAACGGCCACGACGCGATCATGAATGTCGTGGATTCGGTCGGAAAGCGCGCGCACTTCATCGCGTCGCACACGACTTGTTCGGCCCTGGGAGCTGCGAACCTCTACCGTCGCCACGTCTGGAAGCTGCACGGTCTCCCCGACGCATTCGTCTCCGATCGAGGTCCACAGTTCGTCGCCGAGTTCACGCGCGAACTGTACAGACTTCTGGGTATCAAGCTGTCGGCCTCGACGGCGTACCACCCACAGACCGACGGACAGACGGAGCGTGTCAACCAGGAACTGGAACAGTTCTTGCGAGTCTTCTGCAATGAGCGCCAGAACGATTGGGAGGATCTCCTGCCCGACGCCGAATTCAGTTACAACAACCATGTACATTCGGCGACGCAGCAGACCCCCTTCCTGCTTGACACTGGTCGGCATCTGCGCATGGGCTTTGAGCCGCGTCGGGGCGTTTCCAAGAACGAGTCAGCCGACGAGTTCGTGGAGCGCATGAAGGAAGCACAGGAGGAAGCCAAGGCAGCGCTTTCAAAGGCCAAAGACGACATGGAGCGGTATTACAACCAGCGACACGCCCCAACGCCCGACTACCAGCCTGGCGACAAGGTATACTTGGACGCGACCGACATTTCTACGACCCGACCGTCTAAGAAGTTGTCGCATCGCTACCTTGGCCCTTTCGTCGTGCAAAGGCGAGTCGGCCCGCTTGCATACCGCCTCCTGCTGCCTCAGTCCATGAAGCGCATCCACCCAGTCTTCCACGTCGTGAAGCTCATCCCTGCCGTTGCTGATCCGATCGAAGGTCGTCGATCCGATCCCCCTCCGCCCCCCGACATAATCGACGACGAACCCCATTACGAAGTTGAAAAGATCCTCGATAGCCGAACCTTCCGCAAAAAACTACAGTACAAGGTCCTGTGGAAGGGCTATGGTTACGAAGAAGCTTCTTGGGAACCTCGCGAAAATGTCGCCGCCCCCGATCTGGTACGAAAGTTCCACCGTGACAACCCTGACGCTGCCCGCCACATTCGTGGCATATTCACGTTATCCCCGGCCGTCTTCGCCACCGCGGCCCCGCACCGAGTCGTTGCGATTCAAAAGGGGGGGTGATGTTAGGGGAACGCCCGTTCACGCCCTCCGACGCTCACCGACTGTCCCCCAACACGTGCGATCACTCCCGACCGATCGCGCCCCCGACCCCGACGCTCCGACCCAAGCGTCGGTGTACATACTTATACATCCCTGTCCCTACCTCCCCTTCCAGCGCGCGCCCGATCCCGACGTCCGACATCCCGACGTCGGTCGCCCGACCTCGTGCCCGCACCCTGAGCCACGAGGATCGGACAGCGTCGGGAACGTGTACATACACGCGCCGCTGCTCATCCGTTATCATTTACGTACCATACACCCCAGAGAGCCAGCCCTCACGTATCTTACTCGTATATAGTCATCCTCCTGACATGGGGGAATCCTTTACTCTATTCTCATTGGATTCCCCTCTGCCAGGTAGGTCTACTTACGCTCTCTCTACCGTACATAATATAACATTGGATTCCCCTCTGCCAGCACGACTAAGCTCTGCGCTGAGGTCGCCCTAACAGCCGTGATTCTTCGTGTGATCGTGGAGCGGACGATCTCCAGTCTTCACTGCTGGTTTCTTGACATGGAGCTGTTGTTCTCCACGTCCTTGTGGTTCCTGGAACGCCGGTTTGGTATATGGCTTCGCGTTAACTGCGCCAGGACGTCGAAAGTTGATAAAGTTGTTTTGTGGGGCGTTTACTCGCCCCCTTTCTGGTTTCCTCGGCTGGCTTGGTTGAGCTCGTTGAGCGGTTATATTCCGCTCGAAGTAATCAGCCGTCTTCTGAGTTGCTTGGTGTGCTAAGCCCACCGCTAGGAACTCTTGTGCTGTGTTTATTTCGGGTGATAACCCGTCATCGAATAGCGCTTTCCGCATTTCACACGGAAGTGTCTTGAGGAATTTCTCCAAGAACGTCCAATCGTCTGTTCTTGCTGCCATGTTCATGGCATGATCAACAAGGTCATCATACAGACCTTGTATGCCTTTACTCGCCGAATAAGTAACGGCATTGAAGTCGTTATGGGCGTCCTGCATGGTTGACGGCAACACGAACCGATCATACAGTCCTAGTATGACGTCTTCAAACGTCCAATACTGCTTATCGCAGTTCACGTGAATAACGTGGCGATTGTACCACTTCCGAGCTTCACCGTCGAGGAACTCGGATGTTATTAGAACGCGCTCTTGGTCGCGTTCGGCTCCTCCAAATTGGCTCACAGCCAGCATGACTACAAGGCTCGACAACCATTCTTCCAGGTCGCCGAACTTCGCACTTCCGCTATAAGTGCCCATGGACTTTGCATCCACGCGGCGGGACTTCATCCTGTCAGGTAGCGATAGTTGTACCGACAGTCGCTCGTGTATGAGCTGATGCAACCGTTTGTGCATCTTCGTTTTGTGCTGCTCTCCAGCAGCATGAATTCCGTCTGCAATGGATTGACTCCGGCGGATCGGTGCAGGCATGGAGTAACCTCGAGTCTGAGCTCGAGGCTGTGCCGATGCCGAGGGTTCGCTAATGTGAACCCGCATATCTTGACGGCCGTTAGCCGTCGCCGTCGTAGGATTTCCTCCAACGGCCCCAGTTCTCAGTCCGACATCTGAACCCTGAGTTTGCGAGGCCCATTGCCGCGCCATCTCATCGACGGGCATATGTCCCTCGAATACGACTCCTTGATCGTCATACTTCGTGAATTTACTCTTTGATAGATCAGCGTTTCTCAAGCGCTGATATATGACTCGCGTGTCCCACTCCTTGGCCAACGGAGTTTGGTCCCTAGGATCTTTAGGAACTTGAATAACTGGCGCACTTTCGTTGCCAGCCGCCTGCACGCTTGCTCCATTACGCACAGTGGTTGGATCTAGGGTAGCTTCACTAGTCGGGGCTCCTTTGGACCCCTGTGGTTGCGAATAATGCCCTTCCAGGGTCATTCGTTCGCGTCTCGCGGCTGCTGCCCGACGACGATAATCGTCGTCCGACTCTCCTACTTGGCGTGCTTGGTGCAACGCCGATACGGCCATGGCTGCCTCGTCAACAGGCTGATTCGACCCAGACGCGACTGCTTGCAGGGTAAAAAGGTCACTCAAGCGACCTTTCCCTTTTTCTAGTGGGACACTCTTATTCATGGGTGTCCCAGCGATCGAGCTGGCTGCTGAATTAGAAGTTCCCTTAGGGTACTTCTTTCTATATTCCGTAACTACTACAGACAATGCTTCAATATACCGGTCGGCATATTCTTCAGCGACCAGTTCTCCAACCGTCGCTGCGCCAGTTGATCGTAGAACGAGGCGATCTGCTCGTTCTTCCAGTCGTCTTCGCCGGTACTCGCTAAGGACATCAGTCGTGTCCCAGAATCTCTTTACTCGCAATGCGAGCAATCCTTGGTCTTTAATTATGTAATGTAGTGTATTAAATAGGCAACACCAGACGGTGTTGCCAAACAATAACATAATCGTATCGATAAGATACGATTAGATAAGATTAGCGGATTAGATGGTAAGCGCCCTTACAAAATTAGAGCCATCGAATTTCTCGTCATCTGGGAACGACGGGACGCTGGTGCCATTTGCGTTTGTAGACATGTTGTATGTAGTTGGATGAAGTATTGAGTTCGTCTTTTTATTGTGTTGTTACAAGCGCAAGCGGGGGCCCTAACCTGTAGAATAACGAGGGTTAATTAAACCTCAGATCTCGACACAAAGTGCAAGACAACTATATTGACCTGTAGAATAACGAGGGTTAATTAAACTACAAGTTATGGTAAGTAAAGATTGTTAGAATGGTAAGTAGGTGGATTTGCTCACCCTCAGATCTCGACACAAAGTGCAAGACAACTGAGGGAGAGCGGATCTGTAGGTAGAATATATGTAGTGTGAAAACTTATAAGGTTCACGACAAAGACTGGCAAATATCGTGAACGATCGAGAGGTTCGCACCACGGCGCACAGCGCCGTGGCGTAAAGTATAAGCGGTCTGAATGATGTAAACATACGAATGAGGGAATAGTGATCGGCGCATCACGCGTCGCGTCGGCCTTGGTAAGTCCCGCGCTCAACAGTCGTGACGCCTGATTCTTCTGTCCTGTGCTCTGCGCGGAGTCCTCATACCAAGCGAATCACTCAAGCCATATAATTCGACCAAGGACATTACAGCGACTGCACTCTGGGCTCCTCTCTGAGCTGTTGACCTTTGACACGCAGGCAGTATATGATTGTCCCGTCACTCGATCACATTACTCTGGTAACAATCACTTTATCGTCGGTTCCTACTAAGCTCCAGTTCAGGTATGATGTCAATCTATTGCTGGAAAGGCTATGTATGCCTGTGTTCTATGACTTCTGCAGGCTGGCCGGCTCGCAAATATTGACTAGCGCGTTACCGCTAGATGATGCGGCGTGAGTTTTGCTGACTCCGTGTCACTCAAATTCCTGAGTGCATCTCGGTCATTTAATCTCGAGCAGCGTGGGTGTAATCCGTCTCACCATTTTTAGGACGCACCAAAGCGCTGTGGTTGGATCTATCCATTTGGAGGCATGTATTTTCAATAGGCACGGACGCGTATCGAAGATGAGCAACGCTCCGTTCAGGCGGGAGCACCAGGTCTCTTGTCACGGTCGACGGTATACTTACTAGGTTGTACTCCAGTTTGTTACAGTTCGATAAGCTGGATTTCAAGAAGAACTTGAGTAGAGTCAGACGGCTGGGAAACTTAAGGCAGCTCCCTGTGATCGTATCCACGTCTACTTGGCATCGACCTTCCCGAACCACCCTTCTTCGACTCGCCTAAACCACGTTTTTCCATTCTCCATTTGAACCCTCTACGCACGGTTTCAACGTGCTCCCCTGCGCTGATCTGAAAATCTTTTCAAGAGAAGAACAAAAAGGTACGAGCCTCGTCCCTCTCCTTTCTGAATCCCCCGCATATATGTTCTGAGTACGAAGACACTCCCTATAAAACAATAGGCAGTATCACTGTTGAATCTTTACGATCTAGGATGTTCGCCAAGGATGCCCGCGAGGCCATCAACAGAAATCTCCCCCTTCTTCGGATGGTCGACACCGATGACTTTCTGAACAAGATATTCCCCGTCAAATCTTTACCTCGGACGCCCGAGGACATCCTCAAAGATCTACAGCACAAGTTTTTCTGCGATTTGCGAGTGCTCATCTGGGTTTTGTATGGCTGCAGCATGGGTATGTCATTTGATGTTGTGTTGTCTTCAAGTTGCTAAATGCATAGTCAAGATTACTCGCATGCATATGGCAAGTTGATCGTCCACCGCGATATTAGCATCGGGAATGTCATGATCTTTCCGACGGCTGCCGATCCTGCGAAAACTCGCGGCCGTCTGATGGATTTCGACCACGCAAAGAAGGCGAATGACTCCAGAGATCTGTGTGCCTCAGAGTCCCCGCAGCTTGACGTGCTGAACGTGCAACACATCAAGCACAACATGGCACGTCTCAGAGGGTGCTGTGACCTTGTTGTCGCTGATGAGGTAATTGAAGAACTGTTTCGTTGGATACCACACGACGAGGCTCTGAAATACATCAAAAAAGTCATCGATGTTCGTGAACGCCATTTTGGATTAGATCTGGAAAAATTGGAAGGTCCGCTGATGCTTGCCCATCTGGGCTGGGATCACGACAAGGTATGTTCGCATTTCACAACCCATCACGCTTCGGGTCTAATTCCTGCTTTCAGATTGAAAAATGCCCTGACTTCAGCACCCGTGTCCCTCGGCACGGAGAACGAACAGTATGATAACTCCTTGTGTATTCTCTTTTTGTGGCTGATCAACATTTCTGTCAGGGAACTTTGCCGTTCATGAGCGCTGATGTCTTGAATGAGGGGTGGATGTGGAACGTTGACTCTGATATGCCGCCTTTCAACCACGATGCTGTTCATGATATGGAATCACTTCTCTCAGTCTTGACATATCTCTGTCTAACCCGCCGAGGACCTGGAATGCATATGCTGCGTGAGGAGTTGGACATTGGACACGCATCGTACGATTCAACTGGAACTGGGAAGTTAAACCAGGCTGTTCACACATACTTCAAGGCCAAGGGGAACAACCTCAAGGAAGCAAAGGCCAAACTTATCCTGCTGCAGGTTTCCTTCGAGGAAAGGATTGTCCCACTATTCCATCCTGACTTCGAGCCGCTTAAGCCTCTGGTTATTCAGTGGTTCGCTACACTTATTCTTGCCTACCTGCATCATGGGTACGAGTACTATCACATCCACCACCACGTCCTTCGCTTGCTCGAGGACACCTACGATGCGCTTCCTATTCCAGCCCCGGCCACCACTTAAGAGCTGCAACACCGTGAAACATATTAACAAAGGGGCCTTCGATTCAACGCAATTGGTGACATGCCTTCCTGCCTTCACCAGCGCTGCTCGATATCACGCAGCAATCAATCCGAAAGCCTCCGCTTCTGATGATTCCCTCTCCGGGTCCAGCGGTGAGCCCGGCCAGTAGTGGGGTCCCCTCTCGATTTCTTCTCTTGCAGATTGGGCCGTCCAATATTTACACGATGTATTTGCTGTACCCTACTTACTATGTCCTGTCGCAACATGTGTTATGCTGATCACGGTGGGCGTAAGACAGCGAAAGTATGTCTTCTCAAACTTTTAAATCTATTTTGCCTGTGTGTGCGCCACTGATCATATGCGTGGTCCTCTAGGCTCTGAGTATCATTCCGAGATATGCACGAACGGTGATAAAATTTCGAAGTCATAGGAGGTAAACAATCAGATATTTTTGCGCGCCGAGGGAGGGGTCGACTTTGCACCTGTACACTGGCAGATGGAACGACTCAATGCGGGTGCGGGCGCGAGCGTCGGCACAGGAGCCAGCCTCTCCCACCGGTGGAGCAACATACTGGGATTGCTGCCATGTCGGCCGAGGCTGAGTGTACTGGTATTGAGACGGTAGTAACGGGCCCCTCCAGTGCTCTGTTTCAACCTGCCCGCGCTAAAATTCCAACTTGACGTCCTTGCCAAAGTTGTTGCGCCGTTCCGAGTCGCTCGCTCAGTCCACTACATCCACCGTGGCGCGTCTGTCCTGTGCTCTGTACATCCTCATAACCAAGCAAATCACTCAAGCTATACATTTCGACCAACTTGAAGGACATTACATGCGTACTTACGACTGCACTGGTTTGGGCTCTAAGCTGTTGACTTTTGACACGCAGACATTTGGCCATGTCTCGTCGTTCTGTGGTACCAATCGTCGGTTAACAAGCTCCAGTAGAGGTATGATGTCAACCTATTGCTAGAAAGGCTATGTATGTTCTCCATTTATATTCCTATGTTCTATGATTCTTCTGCAGGCTGTCGGTTCGCAAATATTGACAAGTGCGTTACTGCTAGATGATGCTTCGTTCAAGGCGGCGTGAGCTTTGCTGAATCTGTGTCACCGAAAATCTCGAGTGTATATCTTGGTCATTTGAACTCAGGCATGTTTGTGTCATTCTGAACTCAGAATATGGCGTTGGCTAAAACTTGATCATCCACAATCGTCCATCCTCCCCGGTGCACTCACACGCTTCCGACTGCATGTTTAACACTCAGGCACTATGTCTGCCGGAAGGACATCTTCCTGAAACAGTTGCAGAATACTCGAAGGGCCGCCTGAGCATTCGGGAGCTTCCGTTGGAGTGGAGTCGGCGTCATTTCGACGTTACCTAGGATAATCGGCGGATAGGATGGGCCTGTCGATCAATTGACTTTCCTGCAAGTGAAGTAGGTATTCCTTTTTCTTGTCACAGTGTTTAGATGATCAATCATTCTCACTGGGTATCACACAGCGGGAATACAGTGCAGTATCATCACAGGTTGATTTACAGGCGTCGATGTTTCTCCTTGGCTCCATTCCAACTTGAATCGTCGGCATAAATTCAAGCCATGGCGTCAAAAACCTGACCGTCGAGGTTGTTAAATAAAGTCCATCCAGGGACGCGGAGGCCTTGAACTCGAAAATAAACAATGTTTGGCAGGGATGTTCAACTGTCTCGACCACATGGTCGTCAGGAGCTCTGACTCTGTTCTTCAGGGTCACAATCGACCGAGGCACTGTCCATCCAGAGACAACTTACAAGGCATCATCATCATTCGGATATCGCGACTCGCCTATCGCGCACCAGATTGTACCCTCGCATTCCCTATCAGACAATCTGCCCCCTCTATGATCTCAATTGCGAGATCCCCATGGGGCCAAACAAGATGCACGGCGACATCTGCCATCGCGGGTGTTTTTCAGTCCCAATGTTTCATGAACACATATGGGACCTCCCAAATTGACGGCCGACGTAGGTTATCCGGTTGGCTTTCCCATTCGCATCTCAATTATTCCCCCCCCCCCCCCCCCATTTTTCATTTTGTATTACAGGCACGGCCGACGCTGTCTTGGGTAGCTTCATTTTATGTCTGTCATCGCGCTTGACTAGGGCGGGTGGAGGTGTCCAACGCGGCATTTCCAGCCTTCTCGCAATCAGCCTGTATATATTTTCAAGTGACATATGTATATCTCTCGCATCGTTCCTACTAATATGTATCCATCAAAGGCCACTCCATCCTTGTCCTTCGGTGGTTCGGGTCATGGAGCGTAATGGTGCTTACATTAAACCGTTATTTCGAAAAGCGTGCATGAGGATTGCCGGAGGTTTTATTACCTCGCATCTGCTGGACTCTGGACTCGGAGCCTTGTCGCTTGTTAATATTAATCAGAGCCTGATTGCTCTCTCGCACCGCTTGCCGCCAACTCCTTGATCGCCCCCGTCAACCAAAAAAAAATCGATACCGTGTTAATAATATCGCTGTTGCGTCGGCACCGCACTTCCTTCGAACGTCCGCCCTACGGCTTCGCCCACAGTTGGTACATTTTGACACTCAGACAATTGACACCGTCATCTTTATTCTTCTTTCGCAGTCTCGCCGGTTGCGAGGGTCAGGGGCCCGAGGACCAATATTACCGCCGGGACGACCAGACGTGCCCTCCAGGACCACACCAATACGATACGTGTTGTTCGAGGGGGAGGACAGGGGCAGGTACGAGGTAAACGTGTCGTGTCGATGTCGATGTCGACGGCGCACTCCGTCCTCTGGACCCACCACCAACGACAGTGTCCAAATTCTGATAGACAGACTGACAGACAGACCGACAGGCAAGCACGAGAAGCTGAGATGATGGGCGAGATGAAATGATGCATATGTCGATACTGCCAGATGCATTTACAGCCAGTCAGTCCCTGTCGGAACCGTGGGGCGCAACACGATTCCCAAATACAATTTACTTGCAGCGCATTCCCTGAGAACCGACAAGATCAGAGCGGGCGTACGGGAACTGGAAAAATCAAAGTCTCGATCACTGGCAGGGGCGCGAGCTATTTCTTTTTCCCGGCAGAGCCACAGGGACATGGTGTGAATCATTTTTGTGTGCTGTGGGCGTTTGAAAGGACAGGCAGGGTCAAAGAACAAAGCCATGACACCGTTGAGACCCGCCATGCATGATGCAAGGAGTCCACGGCCAGGGAGACGAACGACGTTCAGGGAGCAAAGAAAGAAATAAAAGCAGCGGCGCTCGGCGTCATAAGGCAGACGGGCAGGCAGGCGCCACCTGCAGCCACAGTCACACTGCACTCAGGTCCCGTTTCAATAAAAACAACAACGCCCGGGGGTAAAGACTAGTCGTGATGTCCTGATCTTCAACGCATGAACGCGATGAATACCAGTTTGAAGAATCAGGCTCGTCGGATCTTTACGGGGAAAGCGAGGTCCTGGATCCCTGGGATCAGCAGATCTGACCTGGAGGTTTGGGATCAGCGGATTCAACGCCGTGTCATCAACAAGATGTTCTCATCACTGGAATCCGGGCGAATGCTTGAAGAGCATGGATATCCCGAGCTATAATGGATTGGGTGGAGCCTCCGGGACAACGTCAGTTTTGAAATTTGAGGCTCGGGCGCAGAATGTTCCAAGTGAGATATTTGAAGTGATGGCGCGTTGAGAATTTGTGTTCTTCACTATTAGAGGAACAACACTACCAAAAGAAAAGAGTTGAGAGCTGCAGAAAATTGCCGAATCAGCTATCACGACGAAAGGCGCAAACAGACAATGAAACATACCTCGGGAACAAATCAACACGACACCAACTATCACTAGCAGCCTCCGTTGGGGTGGCCTTCAAGTTGGGTCAAGAGCCGGTGGTGGTGGTACGTTGTATTGAGTTGGCGAATGAAGCTATGTCGGGGCCTGGGGCGACGTGCGTGGCACAGGTATCAAAGTTGTTGTCCGTGTTGGGATGCTTGTTGTCCGCGCTGATACTTCCCTCGCGAATTTACCAGTCTCGGAGCTGCTGGATGTGCGAACACGGCTTCGTAGGGACAAAAGAATACAATAGAAAGGAAAATGGAACAAAGAGGGTGCTTGTACCAGACAGACGGTACCCATAGGCGGGCAATCACAAAGACTACAAGCACCAGAAGGAGACAACTTCTCCGAACAGGAATGCATTGGGGATGCGGATTGCAATACTGAAGTGATTGAATCACGGTCACGTGCCTCCTTCAACAACAGTTCGACCAGCTGGATATTCAGGAAAAACTTGAACAGAGTCAGACGGCTGGGAAACTCAAGGCAACTCCCTGTGATCGTATCACGTCTCCTTGTCTCGAACCAACTTCTTCGACTCGCCTGAACCACGTTTTTCCGTTCTCCAATCGAACGGTCTACGCACGACTCCAACGTGCTCCCTGATCTGAAAGTCTTTTAAGACAAGAACACAAAGGTACGAGCCTCGTCCCTCTCCCTTTCTGAATCCCCCGCATATACACTCTGATGTACGAAGACACTCCCTATAAAACAATAGGCAGTATTACTGTTCAACCTTTACGAACCAGGATGTTCGCCAACGATGCCCGCGAGGCCATCCACAGAGTTCTTCCCCTTCTTCGGATGGTCGACACTGATGACTTTCTGAACAAGATATTCCCCGTCAAATCTTTACCTCGGACGCCCGAGAACATCCTCAAAAATCTAAAGCAGTCGGATGCTTACTCAAAGACCGAAGCGCAGTGGAAAGGTTGGCCAGACCAGCCAGCTAACGGCGCTGAATCTGCACTATACAAACCCTTCGTCGAGGCTGCAAATGCTATCGTCGCAGGAGTTTTGAAAGGCGCTGCGTCGACTGGGACTGAAGGTTTCTGGGTCGACCGCCACGACAGATCTCCCAAGGCTGCCAATGCGAAAGCCGCGAAGATCCGTCCTGATTGCCTACTCGCCAGCATAGAGAAGAAAGTCGAGCTCAAAAAGCTTGACGACGATCTGGATGAAATCCTCAATAAGCATCAGACACGACATACTGTAAAGGCAGCAGAGGGCCTTCGTGCTGAACGGGCAGCCATGGTATGCCATTACATCTGTCCACAGTGCTCTCAGAATTTATCATGCCTTATCTATAGGCAGAGCTGCTAAATTATTGTGGGGCGACGTCCACTCTCCACTGGAGATGAAGTCCGAGCGGGTCTTAGTTGACGGACAGCTTCATGTCAAGCATTGGCAGAATGTTGTCAGCCAGACACTTTCTTATATGCGACAAATGCTTGAAGAGCAACCTGACCGGCGCTTCGTGATCGGCTTGGCGATATGTTTCGACGAAATGATCATCCTACTCAGTGATAGGTCCGGCATCCTCGCGACGAGTGCACCTATCAATATTAACAAGGTCAGCATGTTTTCTTCGACAAGCATGTATGCTTATGCACTTACATTAATAGGAACCCCTTTCTTTCATTCGTGTCATTGCTGGTCTTCGGTGCATGACCCCAGAACAGCTCGGCTGGGACACGGGCATGAAGCTTTACAAACCACTCGACGGCGAACGATATGACCTCCAATGCTCCTACGCAGCCGACGAAGAGCTAAAGAAGAAAGACAGGTACCACCGCCACTGGGTATTTGATGTTGTTGTCGAAGGTAGCACCCGACAGTATCTCAGCGTACGTGTCCTCTCGGCGCTGGGATTAGGAGAAATGTGTGGCCGAGCCACGATTGTGTATGAAGTGATTGAATTTGAAAAGCGGTTTAAGCCGACTGAGGTAAGAATGGGTCATTTCATGGCTGAGATTTCATCTTACAACACTCTTATAGACATTTGCACTCAAGCGCTACTGGCGCCCACTCGGAAATGACGAGTCTGGCGAAGTAAATGCGGCCAACACCAAGGAAGCCTCAACATACCCATCCGAAGGCCAGATCTACGAGATATTGAACCAGGGTCATATCATTGCGCAGCATGACATCACGGTCAGCGCTGAGGTTGACAACACCTTCACAACCATCCGTCATGGATTGGTCCCGAAGGTTACCCAAGTCGCACCTGGTCATGTGCTACCGCCGGCGGAAGACGTTCTTAGGGAGAACTCTGAAGACGCCGAAAACTTTCTTCACTTGACTCTCACTTCGCCAAGAGTTGAGTCGAAGTATTGTTTGGAGTTGTATAAGCGCCCAAAACGACATGAAATCGTGGCGCGCGTTCATACGCAAATCTTGATGCCTGTTGGATATGTGGTCAAGTTTTTCTGCGATTTGCGAGAGCTCATCTGGGTTTTGTATGGCTGCAGCATGGGTATGTCATTTGATGTTGTGTTGTCTTCAAGTTGCTAAATGCATAGTTAAGATTACTCGCATGCATATGGCAAGTTGATCGTCCACCGCGATATTAGCATCGGGAATGTCATGATCTTTCCGACGGCTGCCGATCCTGCGAAAACTCGCGGCCGTCTGATGGATTTCGACCACGCAAAGAAGGCGAATGACTCCAGAGACCTCGTGTGTGCCTCAGTGCCCTCACAGAGTGACCTGTTCGAGATAAAGCTCGTCATGCAGCTCGTCAGGGGCAGCTTGGCATATCTCAGAGAGAGCAATGACCTTGTTGTCGCTGATGAGGTGATTGAAGAATTGTTTCGTTGGGTACCACAGAAGAGGGCTCTGGACTACATCAAAGAAGTCATCGATGTTCGTAAACGCCATTTTGGATTAGATCTGGAAAAATTGGAAGGTCCGCTGACGCTTGCCCATCTGGGCTGGGATCACGACAAGGTATGTTCGCATTTCACAACCCATCACGCTCCGGGTCTAATTCCTGCTTTCAGATTGAAAAATGCCCTGACTTCAGCACCCGTGTCCCTCGGAACGGAGAACGAACAGTATGATAACTCCTTGTGTATTCTCTTTTTGTGGCTGATCAACGTTTCTGTCAGGGAACTTTGCCGTTCATGAGCGCCGATGTCTTGAATAAGAGGTGGACATGGCCTGTTGGCTCTGATATGCCGCCTTTCAACCACGATGCTGTTCATGATATGGAATCACTTCTCTGGGTCTTGACATATCTCTGTCTAACCCGCCGAGGACCTGGAATGCATATGCTGCGTGAGGAGTTGGACATTGGACACGCATCGTACGATTCAACTGGAACTGGGAAGTTATACCAGGCTGTCCACACATACTTCGAAGCCAAGGAGGACAACCTCAAGGAAGCAAAGGCCAAACTTATCCTGCTGAAGGTCTTTGAGGAAGAGATTGTCCCACTATTCCATCCTTACTTCGAGCCGCTTAAACCTCTGGTCATTCAGTGGTTCGCTACACTCACTCTTGCCTACATGCATCGTGGGTACGAGTACTACAACATCCACCACCTCGTCACTTGCTTGCTCAAGAAGACGCATGATGCGCTCCCTATTCCAGCCCAGCCCGACCCGGCCACCACCGAAGAGCTACAACGCCGCGAAACATACCGACAAAGGGGCCTTCAATTTTTCATTGAAATGGGCACGGTTGACATGCCTCCCTCGCCTGCCTTCACCAGCGCTCGATATCACCCAGTAACCAATCCGGAAGCCTCCGCTTCTGATGATTCCCCCGAAACACCCACTGAGACAGTGGAAAAGTCTGTTCGCATGCTGACCGACCTTTTGATCTCAGGGTCCTGCAGCAGTGAGCATGGCCAGTAGGGGTCCCCTCTCGATTTCGGCCGTGTTCGGGAACGCCAGAACTATAGTTTGGGCCAAAGTAGCCTACTTCGGAAGTACCGTCTGAGTCGCGCAGTTACTGTCCCACGCAACTCAGGATGTGACGCTGCAGTGACTGACTGTGATGATGTCGTGACGACTGATGCAAAGCCCCTGCTCATGATCACGATAGGCCACTTTGCACCGCAATCCCTCCTCCACGTACACCTGCTGTGATGGTTCTCATTAGAACTAAGAAGAAATCCGAGGCTCCTGTTCATGTCCAACATCGGGAGCAGATCAGAAAGGCTAAGAGTGGAATTTATAAAAAGAAAGTAGGGAAATGCAAGGGAAATGAGAAATAATAGCATTTTATTTTAAAAATATCCCTGTTTATTGACTGCTGAGCGCAAACTCATGTCGGTCCTGACAATACTATGTACATTAAAGGGGGTGTGCCCCCAGTTCCTGCACCTGCTGAGTATGCAAATGCGCATGTTGACGGGCCATCCTCGACGCCGCCCAACAGCCTGGGAATAATAGCATGAACACGACAAGATCTCGCCAACGCAGCACGCGAAGTCACACCTTGTCACTCAGTTAGTTACTTGGGGTGGTTGCCGAACACTTTTGCTCAAACTAAGTACGCTACTTTTCACGTTCTTTGGCCAAAGTAGAATTTGGCGGGAAGATTGTAGTTACTTCCGAAGTAACTCGAGTTCCCGAACACGGCCTTCGACTTGCAGATTGGGCCGTCTAATAATTACGCGATGTATATGCTATGCCTTGATATTTTGTTACAACATGAGCTACACTGATCACGATGGGCGAAAGTCAGCGGCAGCATAAGACCAGCGCTCTCGTAAATAGTGAGGAACGGGAAGGGATGAAGGGAATAAGACAGTTAAAATGGTGAGGGGGGTTTCAGTGTCCGCGCAAGCGTCCGCGTGACGGTTGCTGGGGGAAACCTCCCGGTACAAATGGCGGTGCGTCAGTAAGTAAGCGAGTGAGACTACAACCAACCAACTGTAAAGTAAAGTAGAATAAGAAGAATAAAGTGAAAGGGTGGGATGGAGGGTGAACGAAAACTTTTCGAAGATGAGCGGAGGCGAATGAGAAAGAATGTCTCGCAATAATCGAGACCTCGCATATATTAGAATACAGAAAACAAGAAAATATTTCGTGACACGCGTTGGTCTTATCTCAGCTTTGGCAAGCAGGGGGCACAAAAAAGGACAGGACACGGACAGGGGAGGGAGCTCTCCGAAGTGTCATATGGCCCCGGCAGATATCATCATACCATATATTGAGATATGGCAGGTAAAGAAAAAACACTCACATCAAATCAGATCACATCACATCCAATAAGCACCCCGTCCGTCCAATCCATCCGCGTAAGATCGGTCCCGGTCCCGGTCCTGTTCCCGTTCCCCTATTCATCATCCTCATCATCTTCTTCGTCGGTGAGTTCCTCGCCCCTTCTAACGCCCTGATGGCGCGCGTAGCCTTCGCGGCGCGCCCAGGACCGGCCGTCCGTGTAGGGGCTGATGCGGAATGGGAGGAAGAGGGTGTACAGCGGGCTGGGTGGTCAGAAAACAGAAAAATAAATTAGGTTCTGTGCCTGTGTGACAACTTGTTGCATAAGTAAGTGGGTAACGTACTATCCAGCTTCGCCGACGTTGAAGAATAGTTGCAGGTTTCTCCGTTTCCTGACAAAAGGAGCGATAAGAACCCGAGCTCACCCAAGGATTGTATGTAAGACGCACCCGAGGTCGTAAGAGTTCACGAAAGTCTGCGACGCTAACATGTCAGCACCGAAGCTTTTCTTGATATGACGATTCCACCAACCTCGCCGCGAGACTTTGCTTTCCTGCGATACACTTCGTGGTCCTGGCCTTCGACTGACGTTTCAGCCCACGAGATACTGTATAGGTGGTACGACAGCATGATCCCCACAGCTAAGCAAATAACCACGGAGAGCAAGTAAGTGATGATGTACGCGATTTCGGGGACGTGGTAGGGCCATCGTGTCTGCTCTAGGCGTGTCAGTGAATGGAATGCCGACGACAGGAAGTGGGAGCGACGGACGTATGTGATGCCTAGTGCTTCTAGTAGCTGTGTGTACCCGAGAACGCTGACGCAGAAGGTTGATACGACGAGGTAGGTTTGAAGCGCCTCACCGGACAAAAAGAAATCAGACTTTGAAAAGGCTTGAATGTTGTATTTGGCTTGCATAACTTGTACCAACAACGCCTTCAAACTTGAACTAAACATTGAGAACTTTGATTTGATGACTTAGTGTGCGGAATTTACGGCCGTTTGGCGTATGGGAAAAACGGCGCCGGCACCTGCCGTGATCCGACGGCGATCACTGGTCACGTGCGTGACCAAGAGCGTCTGCGCGAAGGCGCTCGCCTCCCTCCCTCCTGCCCGCGGCGCGCCCTGTAGCTCTGTTGATGTACCAAAAAAGAATCGTCGCTGCGCGGCACCTCCCTGAGCATACCTAAGAGTGGATATACCTGGCTTGAAAGCATCTGAAATGAATTTTGTTCTGCAAGGGGTGCTCCTCTACCATAAATGAAGACAGTTAACCAATCCTTAGAATGCACATGTGAGCAGAAAAACAGCCCAGCACACTTGCAACCTCCCAAAGGCATGTCCAGGAGGCAAATATACTGTAATGAGAGCCTATAGTCCTGCTATTGACTGCTATATGAGCCAGAAGTGGCCATTAAGCTCTGAAATAAGGGGGCTAAGTGCCCATAAGTACTTAGCTCTGACTGATTTATCATTGTAACTACGGGTTCCAGGGGTAGGGAGTAATTTCGCAGGCCTCTGCGCCTGCGTCCAGACCCTTCCACGTGTCTCAGTGTCTCGCCCTCGGGGCGGATCACTTCATCACGCGCACTGAGTTTGAACGTCTGCCCACATTCAGTCTCGCTCCTCTTTGAACCTCCGCGCTGCGCTATCATTTAGCAGATGCGGCGTACGAGGAAGTTTTTTAGGAGGATTGGGTCTGCTCCTATAAAACCCTGGGCTGGGAGGCTTCACCTCTTCCTTCCTTAGTCTTCGACTTCCCAGCCCAGGTATGCACTTCGTGCCCTTCTGCCAGCTGCGCTCCAGCTCACCTATTCTTCCGGATTTCCAGTGATAACAGGTTACTCTGTTCTTCCTGTCTAATTACCTTATGTTCATCACTGGTCATCTGGTAAGCTCCCCTCGGCTCCGCCGCATCGTGCTTCGCACTCACCCTCATCGATTTTAGTTTGACTTCGTCAAACCTTTAAATCGTACGCTTTCCGGCTTCGCCGCCTTTTCTTTCTATTCTAATCAGTTTATTATATTAGCTCGTAGACTATATTCTCTTGTCTTTTCGCTCGCCCTCCCACTGCTAGCCCTTCTTTTTGTTTGTCTTTTTCTGTGTCGTCCCTCCTTTTGTGTAGTAGCCATTTCGCTCCTCGCCAGCCAAATATATTTTGGGGGGCCCGCTTCGGCGGTGATATGCACCCTCTTCAGCTGGTCACCGATCCGACGTTCCGACCACAGTAAACCGCCCAAAGACACAGGCGACAACATCGGCCGACTCGCCAACCAACTTGCCGACCAACTCCCAACCAAATGCGACCTACTCAACTCGGCCAACCTCGTTCTCAGGCGCCGGAGATCGGAGTAACCGTGTAGTCACCAAGCAACCACGCATGTTCGTCTGTTAAATGTCGAACACCCGACTTGGTGCCTTACCCATGACACATTTACCGACAAAGCCACACCGTCTCCTATTCACAGCACAGATCCGACTAACTCACGGAGTCCCGCAATCACCGACTGCCCTGATCACGTATCCGATCCGACACTGGTATCCGATCAATAATGCGCCACACTCGACTTGTCCTCAGAAACGCGCCGTGCAGTACCAGACTTGGCAACAGCCTAACGTGAAACGCCTGCATGGTCGCACTAAGAGTCGGTGATCTGGCTTTACCATATAAACAATCCCATGTAGCACCTACCGTCCTCCAGTGAATTACAGCCCATTTTTTCCCTCACATTCAGAGTCAACAGCTCAAAAACCATCGTCTCCATCGTCTCCGAACCGTCCTCATCGTATAAACTTGTCGCAAACCGCCGCAACTGTCGCCACAGTCGTAAAAACTCGTAAACCGCTGTATCTGTCTGCTCATACTCGTCGCCAGAACCCGTGAGTTCTCCGTATTAACATCGCTCGTCTCGTTGTCGTGCCACTGACATCAGCAGTCGCGTCGCCGACCCGTTCCAGCTGGGAACAATCGCATACTAATCGTGTTCATCGCATCGCCGTCGGTTCGACTAATTACGAGTCGGATCGTCTTTACCTTCGTCCAAACCATCCTTTCAGCACTACACACTTGCGTGTTTGGGAACTTTTAACACTTCTCGCCCCCTATAGTTGTTAGTTGTTTTGTTATTGTGCACAGCACCTACAGGCCTTCTAGCTCTATCAGCAAACCTTCCAGTACCCGCTATCCATCATCCGTGGCTACAATCTCTCCAGTCTCTGCCCCTCCCAGACTCCGCTCCCTCTGCCCCCACCCCCCTCTGAAGCAGTTCGTGCAGAGGCCGTAAATCAGGCCAATTTACAGCTGAATTTACAGGCCACGAGCTGGGCCAACAGCCCGGTAAATCAGCTCAAGGTGCGTGCTAGCACGTGCCCATTAATTTAGGTCCCTGAATTCCTCTAGGCTCTCATTACAGTACATTTGCTTCCTGGACATGCCTTTGGGAGGTTGACTTGGAACAAAATCTATTCAGATGCTTTCAAGCCAACCTGTGCCTCCGGATCCTAGGAGACGTGCTGCACAGCGACGAATTTTTTTGTCATGTACCAACGGAGCTACAGGGCATGCCGCAGGGAGGAGCGAGGAGTCTTACGCGCAGGCGGCGTCTAGTCACGTGACCGCCCTCGGGATCACGGCAAACGCCGGTCCAAATTTTCCCAGACTAAATGAGGCGTGGGAAAACATCAAGGTCAACATCTGGCAAGTCAAAGACATTGTCGCGATTACTCTAGGTCAATGTTTTTGTCCGGTGAGGCCCTTCATAGGTAGGCCCTGTTGAAAGGATGTCAGTTCAGACTTGAGAAAGGGTAGTCCGGATACGTACATGAACATGACGAAATGACGTTCGTGCTTATGTAAGCGTGTCCCTGGGACACGGCGGCTGTGCGGGAGTGCGAGGACGCGTCGGTCGTCGTCGAGATCGGCGAGGGGGGGCCGAACGGAAGCGTCGGGGGTGATTTTAAGCTGGCCATCACGTAGCGCAGCAGCCGAGCAATAGAATGATGGGCTCGATTGATTTTTTATGTCATGAAAATGGTATCTAATTGACATAAAGGGTCCAGCGTGTCCCAAGGCTCGAAAACATTTTATTTTTCATGGGACACGCTGTGGCTGACGCTGCCTGCGAGAAACTGCGTGTCCCACAAGATTCTAAGTCGCTCTTTTACTGCTGGGACACGCCGCATAGATCCGAGCAAGCCTTCCCTGCATCAAGGGGAGAAAACCAGTAAAAATTGTGTCCTCTCTGATTTTTGAGGCTCTGGGGGGCTAAAAATTCCGGAGATCTTTCAGAGCTTGTACCTACACATAATATGTAGTCTATATTCGAAGATGGGACTACTGGGATGGCCACATCCAATTGATTTTGGCCTCGAGAAGACGGCGCGGCCCTCCGTCGACGCTGGCTGCGTTCGATTACGTCAGCCGGCAACTCCCCCGATCATCTGAGACGGGTGTCCCGAGGCGTTCTAAACGTTGCTTAGGCTAGCCGTTCACAAGCTTACGTAGCCTCAGCTACTGATAAGACCAGCGCTCTCGTAAATAGTGAGGAACGGGAAGGGATGAAGGGAATAAGACAGTTAAAATGGTGAGGGGGGTTTCGGTATGGAAGTCCGCGCAAGCGTCCGCGTGACGGTTGCTGGGGGAAACCTCCCGGTACAAATGGCGGTGCGTCAGTAAGTAAGCGAGTGAGACTACAACCCACCTGGAGCATGGCTCAACGTCGTTGAACGAGCTTCCCCGAAAAAGTCATGGATAAGGTAATCGTGTATTAGAAAAGGCGAGGTAAATTAAAAGTATTAGCAAATTCAGCGCGGCGGGCAGCCCAAGCGCGGGTGATGGCGGCTGGAAGGATGAAATCGAGGTGTCGCCAGTAAATAAGGAAACATAGAGAAGACCAACCACCAAGTTTCATGACGACGTGGGGGGGAACTCCGGCGGCAAGAAGTTCTGCGGTGCCGCCTATGCGGAAGCTGTGGCCGAAGATGGGTTGGAGTTGGTGGGCATCGAAAATGAGGAAGAGTGATCGGAGAAAATGAGATTTGAGGAGAAGAGAATAAGAAGCGGGGGGAGGAGAAGAGTAAGCGAAAAGGGGACTAGAAGGAGGTAAGTTGTTAATACGTAAATGGTTTTGTAAAGCAGTAACCGGACAGAAAATGTTATTAGTAGAGGTGAGAATACAGTCGATACCTTGAGGAGATGTTTTTGTCCACGGGATGTGGAAGGAGAGGACCTTCGAGTCGTTAACGAAGGATATTTTGAGGTTACAGTCGCGAGATACTAGTCGCGAAACGTCGAAGGACGATTTTGTAGGTAGGAGTTTGCCGAGACGGCGACAACCCCAGAAAGCGACAAGAGCGCAAGCCCAGATGGCGGCGCCTGAAGGGGAGCTAAGGTCGAGGTCGTCGTGGAGTGCTAGAAGATGGCGACTAGTGATTGGCTGGCGAGGCGGTCGTTTAAAAGGGAGACCTTGTTTGTCGGCCGATTTTAGTAAAGAGTGAACTAAAGGTTCACGACCGTGCCATTCAGCGTAATTGAAAATGTGCCAGAAGCGTAGTAGCCCATTGAGCCAGTTGCGGATACACTCGCCGGTACAGGTACCTAAGGTGTCGGCGACAAAGGCGGAGATGAGAATGTCGGATGCGGGCATTCGAAGGTTTTCGGGAATATGAAGACGGTCGCAATATTGAGTAAAACGCAGGAGGCCGGCACCGTAAGAAATACGGGTTGATTCAGACAAGGAATTGAGAAGTCCTTGAAATATTTTGGCCTAAAGAAGCGGAGTAAGAAAAATATGTGAGGGAGCATAGCAGATACCTGAGATTCGACGGGAATTTGAGCGTCGAACGAAGATTGAGCCAGACGAGAGTGCGGCGTAGTCCAGGATAGGAGACGACGACCTGCAGGAACAGGAGGGCGGTAAGGACTAGGTGTGTAGGAGGTAGAGTTCCTAGCGGGGCTGCTTGAAAATGGAGGTAGCGAAGCTTCGGCAAGGTGACGAGGTGAAGCTGGATGGATGAAGACACCGGGAGCAGCTGCGTATGATGTGGTTCTTCGAGGAGTAGCTATGAGTTCTGATGAAGTGAAGGAAATAGATGGAGGGCGATCGTCCGAAGTAGTGGGATTACGGAGGAAACGGGAAGAAGGCGAGCTGGCGTAGACCCCGGGGGCGACGACAGTGGAGGTGGTGCGAGCAGAGCGAGGGAATGTTTCGATCGACGGAATGCGTGGAGAGGGCATAGGTGAGACCCTCAGACCGTCGTCGGCGGCCTCAGAGGAAACCGCGTTAAGACGAGGATCAGCCATGAAAGAAACGTTGTAGCTCGTGCGGTAATAGGAAAGACCGCACTAATAAGGTTCTGGGTGCACCCGATTCTCCACGCGAGATAGGGTCTGCAGGGTTATCGTCCGAAGGAACGTAGGCGAAAGAAGGCGCTATTAGGTGTTGGACGAGGGAAGCGTACGTGCGACGCGTGCATAAGTTGATAGGCACGTTCGGGCTCCGATGCTTGTGGTGAGCTCCGATAGCACCAAAGTTATCGGAATGAATTATAACATGAGTGTTTGTGTAGTGGAGTTGCACAAGAAACGAAACAGCGAGCTCGATAGCTACTGCTTCGAGCCAGCATATATCATGCTGCGGCAGTTTCCAGTCGTCGACTAATTTTAAGGCATACCAAAAGTCGCCGATAATGATTCCTAGTCCCCAGGAGGTCGAGGCATCGACGTAGATACCGATATGTGCCAGGTTTCGAATAGGGTAAAGCTGACAATAACCAGAAGGATTTTGAAGTTTCGTCATCCACCAATGTAAGGCGGCAACAACTGAGTCGCTGAGGTGGTGAGTGACAAAGGTGTTGGCCCTAAAACCTATAAAGAGGGTGAGGAGAATACGAGGTAAACGTAAGAGGGCGAACCGGACCTGACATGAAATTCGAGAAAGCCGGGAGCCTCGACGAACCCTCGGGATAGACGAAAGTGACATGCACAAGGGTGCCGTGAATCACTTGTATATCATGCAGATTAAAAGCTGCACGGTTTTGAAGGTGAGCGTTGAGCATGAGCGTCACCCGGTTAAGATATTTCAAACGTTTCTTTTCGGGTAAAGAAACCCGACGCAAGACGAGATCCCAGGCGAAGCCAATGTACGTGAAATTGGTCGAAAAATGAGTATCAGTTTTCTCGGGGTGCCAAGCGATATTGAGATCTGCGATTAAGGCCATGACAGAGTCGCGATCATGAGCATAGTGATATGGGCCTTCATGGAAAGGTCCGTTGGCGACTGGGTAGCGAAAGGCTTCGATGTCATCTTCATATTTGAGAAACAAACATGATGGGCGAGTTTCGGCATGCCAAACATCAACAAAGGCACTAGCAATCTGTCCTGAATTACTGCTGGCAGGACGAGCACCAAAAGGGTGCACGTGGTCGATATAAAATTTGTCTTTGAAAGAGACGACAAGAAAAGGCTTATGGTCAGGGAGTGCTGGGCAAGTACGATGGAAGGCTTTGATGTCGAAAGACATAGCCTGGGTTCCTGAAGGGGCGCGGGCCACCTGGACAGTAAGACGAGATTAGAAAGAGCTCGAGATCAGGGACGAGAGAGTGCCTCAGTGCTAACGAAGGAAGCACAAAGGAGATAATATATGCGAGCCAACGAAGGCCATGCGAACAAAGGGGAAGCTTCGTGAGGAGAGAGGAGAGGTATTCGAGGCTGAAATAAGCGACACTGAAGAGACACACGGTCTAAGAAAGATCGTTTGAAAGAGCAGCGTAGCTCTAGAAAAGAGTAGACCAGTGTTGATAGATAGAACACTGGGGTAGAGATGAGATATTCGACACCGTTGAGTGACAGCGTCGAGGAGAGAGATGGGAGAAAGAGTAGACCAATGCCGACGAGTATCAGCACTGGATACGCTAAACATGCTCCAGTTTCACTCTTTCGTTTTCACCCTACAGGTTCACCCGTCTATGTTGCGGCTACGTCGTCCGACTCTTCAAACGAAGTTGACGACCAAGTCCCGACTACGCCACCACCCAACGACCAATACCAACACGTACCATCCAAGTATATGTCGCGGGCTGACACTGTCTTTTCTCCCACAGAAGTCAATCACCTTCCGCCCCATCGACCCTATGATATATCTATTGAACTCGAAGAAGGGAAAACGCCTCCATTCGGCTCGATTTATCGACTGAATCAGGAAGAGCAAAAGTACCTTTCCGAATATCTCGATGATTATCTCAAGAAAGGGTTTATCAGGCATTCGACTTCCTCCGCCGCCTCGCCAATCCTCTTTATTCAACGAAAAACCGGCGATTTACGTCTTTGCGTGGACTATCGTGGTCTTAACGCGATTACGAAGAAGAACCGCTATCCTCTCCCCCATGTCGATGATCTCTTGGATCGGACGCAAGGATGTAAACTCTTCACGGTCATTGACCTGAAGAACGCATTCAATTTAGTTCGCATTCGAGAAGGAGATGAATGGAAAACCGCCTTTCGGACACCACTAGGACTCTATGAATATTTGGTTATGCCATTTGGTTTGATTAACGCTCCAGCGACTTTTCAGGCTTTTATTCAGGACACTCTCCAGGATTATATCGGCGTCTTCTGCGTCGTTTATCTCGATGATATTCTGATATTCTCCCGAAACCAAGAAGAACACGATCATCAAGTCAAATTGGTTTTGGATCGACTTCGTGAAGCTCGTCTTTTCGCTAACGCGAAGAAGTGCGAGTTTGTCAAGACCGAGGTCGAATACCTAGGCTTCCTCATCGGAGCTGACGGTATCAAGATGAATCCCAAAAAACTCGCTACCATTGCCGAATGGCCTACTCCTCGAAATCGTCGTGATATTCAATCTTTCCTTGGTTTTACTAATTTTTATAGACGTTTCGTGGATCACTACGCCAGAATTGCCCTTCCTTTGAACAAGTTAACTCACAAAAATGTTCCTTTCGACTTCACAGATTCCGCGCGTTCGTCTTTCGAACGACTTAAGCGCGCTTTCACTTCGTACCCTGTTTTGCGCCATTTCGACCCCACCAAACCCTCTACTCTCGCTACTGACGCTTCAGATTTCGCTCTTTCAGGTATTCTCCAACAACCCGACGAGAGTAATCGACTCCACCCCGTCGCCTACTACTCTCGAAAACTCTCACCCGCCGAAATCAATTACGACATCCACGACAAGGAACTCCTCGCTATCGTCGATTCATTCCGCGATATGCGTCCTTGGTTGATGGGTACCTCTGTCCCCATTTCGGTGGTTTGCGACCACAAAAATCTTGAGTATTTTATGTCTTCTCGTTTACTTAATCGCCGCCAAGCTCGGTGGTCTATGTTTCTTTCCGAATTCGATTTCTGTCTCGATTGGGCCCCAGGTACTCAGAACGTCGCCGACTCGCCGTCTAGGCGCCCCGATTTCCTACCTCAAAAAGGGGATGACGTCCTGGAGGCTCAACGAAAGACAGTTCTTACTTCGTCGCATACTAAACGCATTTTTCCTTCTTCCGAAACAGATTCACCAGCTACACCTTCAATTTCTGCCTTTACGACACTCGCCATCGATAATTCTGAACTCCTCAAGCGTTTTTGAACAGCGTTCCAAGAAGACTCCGAGTGGCGAGAAGCACTTCTCCAAGGATCTACGGAATTCACGGCCCAAGACGACATGGTATTCCACAACGGTCGCGTCTTTGTACCGAAGTCCCTTCATGCTGAGATACTCTATACTCGCCACGATTGCGTACTTGGTGGTCATCCTGGACGTACTCTGACCGTCAAGAATGACTACTCTTGGCCGGGAATTTATACGTATGTCCGCCGCTACGTCTCAGCGTGCGATATGTGTAATCGTATCAAGATCCCTCGTCACAAGCCCTATGGTCTTCTACAACCGCTCGACATCCCTGAACGCCCATGGAAATCAATTTCTATGGATTTTATTGTTAAGCTTCCTAATTCTCACTCTTACGATTCAATTCTCGTCGTTTGTGATCGTCTAACGCGTGCAGCGCATTTCATTCCCTGTACAGAGTCGATGACCGCGTCGGATCTCGCGTGGTTATTCGTCGATCGCATATTTCGCTACCACGGTGATAGAGCTAGAATGCCTGTGGGTGCTGTACACAACAACAAAACAACTAACAACTATAGGGGGCGAGAAGTGTTAAAAGTTCCCAAACACGCAAGTGTGCAGGGCTAAAAGGATGGTTTGGACGAAGGTAAAGACGACCCGACTCGATATTAGTCGAACCGACGACGATGCGACGAGTGCGATGGTATGCGATAGTTCCCAGCTGGAACGGGTCGGCGACGCGACTGTTGATGTCGGTGACGCGACAACGAGACGAACGATGCTAAAACGGAGAACTCACGGGTTCGGGCGGCGGTTACGAGCGGACAGATACGGCGGTTTACTAGATTTACTACAGTGGCGACGGTTACGGCGGTTTGCGACGGGTTTATACAATGAGGACGGTTCGGGGACGACGGAGACGATGGTTTTTGAGCTATTAACTCTGAACGTGAGGGAAAATACGGGCTATAATTCACTGGGGGACGGTAGGTACTACATGGGGTTTGTTTATATGGTAAAGCCAGATCACCGACTCTTAGTGCGACCATGCAGGCGTTTCACGTTAGGTTGTCGCCAAGTCTGGTGCCGCGCGGTGCGTTTCTGAGGACAAGTCGAGTGTGGCGCGTTATTGATCGGATACCAGCGTCGGATCGGATACGTGGTCAGGGCAGTCGGTGATTGCGGGACTCTGTGAGTTAGTCGGATCTGTGCCGTGAATAGGAGACGGAGTGGTTTTTGTCGGTAAGTACGTCATGGGTAAGGCGCCAAGTCGGGTGTTTGACGTTTTGACAGACGAACGTTGGAGTAGGCGCGCCAGCGCCACTCCAATAGCACGAGAGACTGCAAAGGCGTTGTTTGCACCTGTTTGGCAACACCTTCGGAGGATTAGTCAGCCTTATGTAGACTTCGGGGGAGATCCTGAAAGATCTCCTCGAGCCAATCACAAGTCCATTCCGAGTCAGAAGCACCAGGCCAATCGGGCCTACTCCATCTGGTGACGACGACAGATTCATCTACACGCACTACGCGAGCCACAAGAGAACGAAGAGCAAAGCACCAAGAGCATCTACGAAGTTTCGCGTTGCGAAAAAACTGGCACCTCGACGCCGCACCACGCAACGAAGAGACGCACAGGGCCGATTTCTGGCCTTCCGCGAACCCACGCCCGCACTGTCGTCTACGCCGCCTACGTCGGACACATCCCGGTCTGACAGTCCCGACTCCTACGAATTTCAAGGCAGGAGCCCCACAGCACCAACATCGCCGCTTAGAATCCCTACGCCCATTCCTGACGCAGACGACGACATGCCCGCCAACATCGAACCATTCTGGGGAGACCGACCCGACGAGAACGGCCAGGATTTCTTCCGGGCCTTTAATCGCGCCATGGGGGACAAGTCCGACAACGTCAAGCGTAAGCTTTTCGTCAACTACTTACACGCCGACAGCGAGGCTGACGAGTGGTACGCCGGACTCCCCGCCAACGTTCGCGGAGATTGGGACCAGATCGAGCAGGCGTTCCATCTACGATGGCCGAGGGCGACAGTAGCAAGGAAAACTGCCATGGAGTACGAGGAGGAGATTCTAGCCATGCAGCTGAAGGAGGAGAGCGTCGGATTGAAGGAGACGGTAGCAGGAAGGGAGGTCTACACGCACATAGCATGGGCAGACCGGATGGGGGCCCTGGTGGCCAGGGCCGGACACGCAACAGGGTCGACGTACATCGGACTCGTGCGCCGCGGCCTACCGACCCTGATACGGGACAAGATCGTCGGCACGCCCGCCAGTTGGACGCATTTCCTCGCCACCGTCCGCGCCGTCGACATCGACCAAATCAGGGACAGCGCTGCTGAGCTAAGGAAGGAGAGGGAGAGACAGAAGAAGGTGGATGACCGCATGCGGATGCTGGAAGCGATGGCGTCGCCCACACGGGCCATACGCGCGCAACTGGCGCACACCACGCTCGCACCGAACGCGACCAGAGCCCGCCAGACAGCCACAACCGACGACAACCCCTTCCTCGCTGCCGGGGGCGGCCAGGGAAGCCTCTCATACGCCGTAACGACGACGAATGCACAGGGAGGGCGCGCAGGGGGAGGTACGGGGGCACGTATGTCGAGGCCACCGCCGACTGAGGCCGATCGCGCCGCACTACGAGCGCGCATCGCGGGGATGGTCCATCACCCCAACACAGAGGCGGGTCGCACGGCACACCAGGCGCAACAGCGAGCCTGGATCGAACAACATGGTGCAGAGACCAAGGTGACCGAACTGACACCATACCCCCTTCGACCGGGAACACTCCCTCCGAACTCGAACGAGTGCTTCGGCTGTGGCATGGCGGGCCACATCGCCCCGAGGTGCCCCCTCCCCATGGAACGCAAGCTCAACATACGGGAGGCGGACTGGCGCGCCATCTGCCGGAGCGTGCTCCGCGTGGCATTTGCTACGCCCGTTCGCTACGTTGTCATCGATGACTACGGTGGCATAGCTACCGTAGAGCCGTCAGCATACATCGAAGAAGTAGAAGACCAGGGAAATGGGGAAGGGCCGTCCGAATGAACGCTAAACGGACGGCCCAACGACAAGAGGCGGTGGATGCAGGAGTCCCCGCCCAGCGACGAGAGGTGGACGGGGACATGGCAATCGCTCACGACGTAGACTCCAAACAACATGTAATTCCAAAGAACACGAACATCATTGATATCTACGCCGTGGGCAGAACGCCCGTCACCAGCAGAGCTCAAGGGGAAGCGGCACCGTTCGCACACACCATCGCGTTATTGGGAGCGAATGGAGAACGGGTCTCAGTCATGGCAACGTTCGACGACGGCGCCATGGTAGGCGCCATGTGTAGTCGCGTCTTTGCGAGGACGAAAGCACAACTCACGAACTGGGGACCATCGACGCGCCGCCTACGCATGGCGGATGGAAAGGTGGTGCGGGCCGAGGCCGTGTGGCAGGGCGACATCGAAATAGCGGGCGTGAAGGCGAACGGAGCTTTCGAGGTGTTTGACAGTGGCGGAAGCTGGGAGTTCCTGTTCGGGAAACCCCTCATGCTGGCGTTCGACGCCGTGCATAGCTACCGGCTCGACCAAGTGCAGATCTGTGACAAAACCACAACCGCCACCCTGCAGAATGAAAACCCGAAGCCGACGCCAACACAGGAGCAGGGGATAGCGGTGCCCGAAACCGCAGGAGAGGAGCAAGGAAACGCAAAGGGGGGGCAGCCGGAAACTGCGAAACAACCCCCCGCGAGGCAAGTAACCCCCTTGTCTAACGTAAACGAGGAACCAATTAACCGGACAGTAGCACGGGCAGCGTTGGAAAGGGAACAGGGTGACCCGCAGGTGGGGGAGAAGCCGGTCCAAGAACACGCTCAGGACCCCGAAATGTCGAGCGAGCCGCAGAGTAACATCATGGGGGGACAGGGCGCGCCCCCCGCGAGGCAAGTCATATCGGATCCTGACGGGGATAGAACGGCGGTTGACCCAGCAGCGCCGCAGTACATGCGCACCGAACGAGATCGGGGACAGCCAAACGAGGGCGAGGCACCACCACCAAGACGCAGGACGGCATGGGCGGAGGACGAGGCGGAGGAGGAGGATGAGCAGCCTGCTACGCACGAGCACCGAGATGAGCACTCGAACCAGCTCCCCCAGAGGCACGTTCCACACACAGACGACGCACAGACTAACGAGCACCGGCAAGGGGATACAACAGATACCGCCGGCGCAGGGATTAGGCCGCAAGGGGAGAGGAGATCGAAGAAAGCCGCGACGTGGAGGGGAGCAGGACAACGGCGCCATCACCGATTCCATACCAGGTCCCAACGGCCATGGGGAACGAGAGGCGTGAGGCGCACGCAGACACAGCACCGGCGGGAGGACGCAACAGACAATGCCAGCACGACACCAGTACGCAGCGTGGAAGACGCAGGCCCGGACGAAACCGACAGCGGCACCGACATACCCGTCAACGACTTCCGGCACGACGCTGCGGGGATCTTCACACGGAAATCGGACCCGTTCAAGCTGGAGCAGGTGGAGGAAGTGCTGCGGAGCGTCAAGATCGGCGACGATCTCTCTAGTGAGGAGCGTACGGCAGTGCGCGCACTAATCGCCGAATACGCTGATGTATTCGCACTGTCCGTCGGGGAGGTGCTCACTGTGGATGGGGCGGTGCACAGGTTGAATGTGCCGCCCGATGCTAAGTTCTCATCGAAAATCCGCCAGAGACCACTCACACCGCCCCAGCGACAGTACCTCCATGAAAAGATCGACGAGATGTTGGAGGCGGGCATCATCGAAGCCTGCAGCCCCAACGACGTAAAATGTGTTTCGCCAACCACCCTACCGCAGAAGGCACACCAGGGCGTGGGTCTCACACTCGAAGAACTGAAGCAGAGGGTCAACGAGCAGTGCGTCGTCAACGGCTTTGACCCTCAATTCCAAGTCGCGCCGAGAAGCGAACCAACTCCAGACGACGAGAAAGCTTCGGGCGCACCCAAATGGCGCATTTGTCAAAACTTTGGCGAAGTCAACAGGGTCACCGAGATCGCACCGATGCCCCAGGGCGATATACGGATGAAGCAACAGAAGCTGAGTTGCCACCGTTGGTTATCGCTTTTCGACTTCGCGTCGGGGTTCTATGCAGTGGAGATGGCGGAGGAATCGCGCCCTTACACGGCGTTTTACGTCGAAGGACGCGGGTACTTCTGGTACCGACGCATGCCTTTCGGCCTCACGGGAGCGCCATCAACATTCGCAAACGTAACAGCGGAATGCTTGCATGACCTACTGGCACAGGAAGTCATCGAGTTATTCGTCGACGACGGCGGAATAGCAGCGAACGAGTTTGAGGAGATGATTCGGAAGCTGACGATGCTCTTTACCAGGGCACGCGAGAAGAAGCTCTCAATCTCTGCGGCCAAGTCAGAGTTCTTCGTTTCATCGGGAGTTTTCGCTGGCGCCTCAGTCGGCAGGGAGGGGGTGCAACCAGACCTCATGAAGCTAACCGCGATAGTCAACTGGAAGAACCCCCAGGACGCAATGAACCTAGCCGCTTTCTTGGGACTAACCGGCTGGTTCAGAGACCTCATCAAGGGATACGCCCTGGTGGAAAAGCCCTTGCGGGACCTGCTACGAGAGGTGGAGATGCCACCAGGATGCTCCAAGTCGGTTTATCGGAAGACGATGTTAAACTGGAAACTCGCTGACAAGTGGACACTTGAGCACGATAAGTCCTTCGTTGAATTGAAAAGACTATTGACATCGGAGCCGGTGTTACGAGCGCCGAAGTGGGACGGTACACACTTCATTATCACTAGCGATGGGTGTCAGGACGCCTTCGGCGCTGTGCTGGCGCAGCGGTTCACGACGGAGCTACCGGGGGGGAAGAAGGTCACGAAGCTGCACCCGCTTGGTTTCGCATCGAAGCGAACCTCGCGGGCGGAAGGGAAGTACAAACCCTTTTTGCTAGAATTCGCTGCGCTGAAATTTGCGCTGGACAAGTTCTCCGACATCGTGTGGGGCTTCCCTGTGGAAGTGGTGACGGATTGTCAGGCGCTACGCGACGTGCTCACGAATGACAAACTTAGCGCCACGCATGCACGCTGGTGCGACGGCATTCTCGCCCACCAGATCGTGGACGTGAGACACGTGCCAGGACGGACCAACGTCGTGGCTGACGGAATAAGTAGGGCAAAGGAGGGCACGCAGAACGAGAAGGGCGACGGTAGCGAGTGGTCGGTGAGCGAGGACTGGGAGGCTGTGACAGGCCTCGTCCACGACATCTTTCGGGTCGCGGAGTGCTCGGACCTCGACGCGTTACGCCATCGGTTTGCGGGGGAACCAATGTTCATGGAGGTACTGGACTCGCTACATGAACTCGACGTGGGGAAGACCACGAAGGAACGACGGAGGGCGCGGCACCGCGCGATGGGGTACATGGTAGAGGGCGATCGCCTATACAGGGTTGGGGGAGGGCCCAAGGCGCGAGCAAGAGCGAGGGTGGAATGCGTCACGAGGGACGAGGCCATAGCGCTGGCGCGCGACGAACACAGTCGAGGGGGGCACTGGGGCCGGGACGCTATCAAGCGCCGGCTGACCGACACGATATGGAGCCCGGGGCTCGATGCCTCCATAATGGAGGGCATCAAGGGGTGCGGGAAATGTAAGAACTTCGGTGGTACGCACCTCCATTCTCTCTTGAACCCAATAACACGACGACACCCCTTCGAACTCCTGGTTGGCGACTACCTATCGCTGCCAACGGGCACGGGCGGGTTCCACACCCTGGGCGTCTACCTCGACACATATTCGCAGCACGTGTGGGTCCACAAATTCAAAACGGCAGGCACGGCGAAGACGACCATCGATTCCCTCAGTCGCATATTCCAGGACTTCGCCCCGTCGGAAACGTTTATGGTCGACGGAGGGCGACACTTCAATAACAAGGAGGTGAAGGAGTTTTGCGGAAAGTGGGGCACGGAAACGCATGTCATGGCGGCCTACTCACCTTGGGTGAATGGGCTGGTCGAAGGTACGAACAAGATCCTTTTACATGTCTTGAAAAGACTCTGCGCTCCCGATTTAGACGAGGACGAATACGACGCCATGTCAGTCGCGGACCTGCCCAAGACGTGGCCGCGGCACCTGGACGAGGCTGTACGAATACTCAACTGGAGGCTCTTGCCAGCCTTCAACCACACGCCGAAGGAATTACTCCTGGGCCTGGTGATAGGCACTCCGAAAACACTACCGGAAGACAGCACGTCAGTCCTCAAGACCGATGACGTCACCACGCAGCTCGCCTACACGGCGCAGCAAAGGCTGGACGGCTATGCCGCCGCAGTAGCACACGCCATGAAACGGAAGGCGGCGTTTGATAAGCGGGTGGCAGCGGAAACACAGGGAGAAGTTGTATTCGAGAGAGGCCAGCTGGTACAGGTCTACGGGAACGACCTAGACTATACATTCAAGACCGACCGCAAGTTACTACCGAAGTGGTCAATACCCCGCAGGGTAACGGAACGCATCGCCAACTCCTACAGGCTGGCAACACTGGAGGGCACAGCGCTCGAAGGGAGGTTTAGCGCGCGGCGGTTGAGGGGATTTACACCGAAGGCGGGTACGGCATTAGAGGCGGCGCAAGCAGAGGTGATGGCGAGGGAGGCAGAGGAGGGAATGGAGAGGGCGAGAACCGAGGAGAGGGCGGTGGAGGCAGATAGGTGCGGGGACGACGAGGACGGCTGGGAAACGGATGGGGAGGACGAGTGAGGTGGAGATGGCTGGGAAAACGCAACGAGGACGTCGCTTGGTTTGGAGGGGGCACATGGAGTAGGCGCGCCAGCGCCACTCCAATAGCACGAGAGACTGCAAAGGCATTGTTTGCACCTGTTTGGCAACACCTTCGGAGGATTAGTCAGCCTTATGTAGACTTCGGGGGAGATCCTGAAAGATCTCCTCGAGCCAATCACAAGTCCATTCCGAGTCAGAAGCACCAGGCCAATCGGGCCTACTCCAACGTGCGTAGTCGCTTGGTGACTACACGGTTACTCCGAGCTCCGGCGCCCGTGAACGAGGTCGGCCGAGATGGGTAGTTCGCGTTTAGGTCGGGAGTTGGTCGGCGAGTTGGTTGGCGAGTCGGTCGATACTGTCGCGTGCATCTTTGGGCAGTTTGCTGTGGTCAGGACGTCGGATCGGTGGCCAGCCGAAGAGGGTGCATATCATCTCCTCCTTACTTGAATTACCGACTGTCCCTAGTCGGCTTCGAGGTACCGGATCGGCATCCTAGTTGGCATGGTGTTGTACGGGGTGATGCGGGGGGGGGTGGCGGTGCGTACTGCCCTGGCGACGAGTCCGATTCAGTTTTATACCCCTGCCGTCCGTGGTCGTCCTTATTACAATGTCTCGTCCTCCCACCGATTTTGGGAAAGTCGTCTGGAACCTTGACGAGGACTGGATCGCCTGGCGTTCGCTCCCCATCGACACTGGTCGTGAAGAGTGTACTTCTCTCATAGAGAACATTTTGGACGGCATCGAGGTGTTAAGGAGTCAGGACGCGGTGTCCGAGCGATGGGAGTGGCCTAACAAAGATGCTGCTTTTGCCGACTTATGGGCGGTCATTTCGCACGACGCCGAGTGGTCTGCCCGTTTTAGGGATTGGAGCCCAGAGGTACGTCTAGGCGCTTGTGTCGTTGTGTTTTTCGTGGTCCGATTGACGCCTTTATTCTAGGATGACTATACGCGCCGTCGTCGCGAGCGGCGACTCCGTTTGGCGGATGGTATAGATAAGGTGATAGGCGAGGAAGCTGCCCGTGTCGCGTCAACCCCTGTGGCTTGTAAGCGTAAACGAGACCTCGTCGACGACGAGCGCCAGGAGTCGGAGAGTCAGGAGGGTTCAGTCGGTGGGCATGCGGGAGTTGGGGCTCTCCCGGAGGGGGTCTCCCAAGTCCATGATCATGACTTGGTGGTTGTCGCCCGTCGCTTCGCGATGGAACAGGTCGCCAGTCTCTCGTCGCTGACCTCCGACGTTCCTGGTGATGAGGATCTGCACGACTCAAATCCGGTGCAGCCTTTGTCGGTTGTGTCGCGCTTCGATCTCGCCGGTGTGGACCACGCTCTGTCTACCCGTCGTTCCTTTTTACAGTCTCTGGTTCGGGATTCTCATGTCCTCGAGTCGCGGCAAGAGGTCCTCCGCTTGTCGATCCGCCAGCTCTATCAAGAGGTCGTAGCGACGTCTACTGCCTTAGACGTACTCCGGGCGCGCCGTACCGAGTTAGTTAGCGAAGTTCTAGTGGGTGCCGCGGAAAGCTAGGGCAAGGAGCACGACAGGGGGGGTTTCGAGAACACGGTGGTGGCAGGAGTGAAGAGGGCGGAGATGCTGGCGACAGCGCTCTAGGGCTTGGGATGTCGCCGTCTGGTTGGTCCTAGTCGCGTCCTGTCCGTTATTGACCATCTTTGCATTCGTTACTGTCGTGTCCTAGAATTGTGTTACGTTTCTTTCGCTTCTTGTCGGCAGCCGACCGTTGTGATGCTTTATTCGGTCTTTTATCGTGCGTCGCCGACCATGTCTGGTTTAGATGGTCTACGCCACTTCTTTGCAGAGATGCGTGGTCATGTGATTTTGTTGGTCCATGTGGGTGCCATGTGTGCGCCACGCTGTTTCCTCTCCTCCTTACTTGAGCTGCTGACTGTCCTCAGTCAGGCCTGGGTGTCGCGCGTGCGTGGCGTGGGAAGGGTGTGGCGGTGTGAAATTTTTTGTCAACGTGTCGTCGTTGTCAGTTCTTCCTTTCTTTCCCTGCCTCCCTCCCTCCATGTCTCCCGTAATTCCCGATCTCGCACTCGTCTTGGACAACCTGGGGAAGGACTGGGAGGAATGGCGCTCTTTGCCGCCGGACGCGTCGCGTGCCAAATGCGCTGTCGTCCTCGAGGATATTTTAGAGGGTGTCGAGTCCCTTCGTGCCCAGGTGGACAGCGGGGAGCGGCAGGTCTGGCATGATGAGGATGAGGCTCTGGCTGCCATTTGGGCCGTCGTGAGTGTGGATAGCGAGTGGAGTGTGCAGTTCGCTGGTCTGCGGCCAGAGGTGAGTCCCTTGAGTCTGTTGGACCCGTTTGTTGTCTGAGGTGCTGGCTCTGTTTGTGTAGGACGAGTACATTCGCCGACGTCGGCAGCGACGTCTGCGCCTCAGGTCGGAGGTCGGCACACGTGGGTCGCAGTCGGTGGCTCCGGAAGAGCCCGTGGGCGGTCCGAATGCGCTAACCAAGGGAGTGGGTCCGATGGACGTGGACGGCGAGGCGAGTGCGGGACTGCCCTCTGTTGTTGGGGCCGACGGTCGTTCCCGTGGTCGCTGGCTCTGCCGGTAGCGCTGCGCCTGCTTCGGGCGCTGCCCATAGCAACGAGGGGGTCACGCGTACGGTAGAGGGTTTCCGTCAGGTATCGGAGGCGGCCAGTGTCGCGGCGATGGCTGCGCGCATGGCGCGTGAAGTCGAGGAGCCTCTGCAGGACCCTCTTGCGCCCCTCTCTCGCGCTGTTTCCGAGGTCGCTTTGAGTGGGCCGCCTGTCGCTGTCGGAGAAGGGGCTTCACCGGTGCGCCCGAAGGTCGAGGGTAAGAGGCGCGATGGTGCGCGCAAGGTGGCGTACATGTCCGTGGGTGGTGGTCGTCCGTCAGCGTCGCCCGCCCTTCCGTTGCCTGGGGTGAGTTCGCTTTTAGCAATGTTGGATTGCTGACTTCCTGACGTCGTTTGATAGGTGTCCCGTCCCCTTGCTCGTCCCGTGGGGTCGGGTGAGTCTGTGCTTCGTTCCTTCGTTATGTTTTGCCCTCTGAGCGGGCGCCGCCTGATCCCCTTTGCAGGTGCCACCCAAGCGACTTCGTCGGTCATCCGGGACTCCAACAAGAAACGCAAGCGTGTGGTGGGAGAGGACGACGAGGGGTCGGTCGTGGTCGTAGAGGAGGTTGCGGAGAAGGGGAAGAAGCGGAGGACGACCGCGAACCCCAGTGTCTGGGAGCTGAAGTTGGAGGAGTTCAAGGTGGAGTGTCCCGACTGGGTCGTGCGCGACGTTCCGGTGAGCGGGGTCGGTCTCCTTCTCGTTGCGTGTCCTTCTAATTTGTTGTGTTTGTCCGTAGTGCAAGCGTTGTGTGCGCGCCAACCAGACGTGCGTCCAGCGACCGGGCAGTGGGCCTTGCGCGCGGTGCAAGATCCAGTCTAAAGGCTGTGTCTCGTCGGTCACGGCTGGCGGCAAGGGGCAGGGGTCGCGGCCGCGTTGTCGCGCCATCTCCCGTCCCACCGTTGAGAATTCCGATGGCGAGGTGCAGATCGTCTCGTCGCCATCCGATACGCGTCGGGGTCGGTATGCGACCGACGGGCCGTTTGGGATTGGTGCTTCCGCGGGGCGTCTGGCCCTGGAGCATACCGAGGCGTTGCCTTTCCCTGGGTTTGACTACCTGCTACGCGGACGGATTTCCGGGGATGCTGGTCTGCCGACGGGGGCTGACTTGGTTGGGTTGGGACGGGACCGGGAGGCGACGTCGGCCGTGGTCGCGCAGTTCTCTCGTGCCGACGTGGAGCGAGCGCTGTTGTCGCGACACGCTTTACTCCGCAGCCTCGTTCAGGAATCGCAAATGGCGGAGGCGCAGGTGGAGATTCTTCGGTCCACCCTGGCAGCGTTGAACGACCAGTTCGTTGAGACGACTGTCGCCGTTCAACTCCTCCAAGATCGCTACGACCAGATGTGCGCGGCCGACGAGGCTTACGTGGGGGGGCGGGGTTCCGACGATGATGCCAGCGACGAGGAGGGTGAGGGTCCAGAGCGCGCGGGTAGTGACTTCGACGAGGGGGCTGTGGAGGGGTGAGGGTCGGGCGGGCGGTCGGGTGAGGACGTGCGCGATTGGGATCTTGGACGCGCCGCCCCTCTTCGTTTTTTTTGTTTTTGTCTTTTTCATTGGAACAGCGTGTTTGTGCGAATCGGTAGGCCCGTAAAATGGGCGTTTGTACTATTAAAAAAAATGGTGTCTTCCTGACGTGTGTGAACTTAAGCATTGAGGGCGGTAACAGTGAGTGGAGTTGTGATGATAGGATGAAGAACAATAAGTAGGAACAGTCGGCGACGATTGGTCGGTCGGGGATTTGATAGTGATGAATTGGGTGGCGACGATTGGTCGGTCGGTGAAAGTGGTGGGCATTAATTAAGAGGGTATGGGTATATGGTTGGTCGGTATGTAGTCGATCAATTTTGTTCTTCTTCCGATTCGGAGTCATTGCTAACGACTTCGGGTCGGTCTTCGTCGTCTGTGAGCGTTGTCGCCTCCAATTCTCTGAGTCGTCTGGTGTCGATGTCTAGAGCGTTATCGGGTAAGGGGGTGCGAAGTAGGGGGTGAGTCGGAATGCTGCTACGGGTCGGTGCAAGACTGTGCCGTCGAGTTCGCAGAGTATGTAGGCGCCGCCTCGGTTTCGTGATATGACGACCAGTGGTCCTAGGTATCGCGGTCGCATTTTTCGATTGAGCGACTTCTCGATTTTGGTGTTACGCATGAGGATGAGGTCTCCCCGTTTAAAGTTGTAATCGCGAAGGGTTCTGGCGTGTTTGATTTCGAAGCGGACCGCCGCTTGCCGCCGTGCCGCGTAGACATCGGAATGTAGTCGGTCTAGGTCAGTGGAGCGTTTCTGTAAGGCGACCGCGCGACGTGTTAAGAGGGCGGTGGAGGAAAGGATAGAATCGGGCGGTGGTTGCATATACGTAGCTTCCACGATATCGAGTGGGAGAAGCGGGTGGGTGCCCGTCGCGGCGTAATAAGGGGAACATCCCATTCTTTTACGGATCGTGACGCGTTCAGCCCAAAATACTGAATAGGCGGATTGCGACCATTTGTTCTCATTCCCATCGGCAGCTTTAAAAAGGGATTGTCGGACGTCGAAGTGAGGTCTTTCGATGAGGCCGTTGGCTTTAGAGTTATAGCCCGAGATGCGAATGTTGTGAACGTGGTATTTCTTCGTAAGGTGTTCGGCGGCCTTGATAAAGGCTGGTCCATTGTCGGTGACGATTTCGCGTAGTCCGCCCCAGCGGCAGACGATGTCTTCGTACATCCAATCGCCCAATGTACGGCTGTTTTCTTTTCGCAGCGCGCGCCACTCGGGGAAGTGGATTAGGGAACTGTAAGGGCGCTTACTATCTTATCGACTAATCTGATCTAATCGTATCTTATCGACACGATTATGCTATTGTTTGGCAACACCTTCCGGTGTTGCCTATTTAATCCTTTACATTACATAATTAAATAGTAGACCTTGTACACCTATACGTAGCAATCGACAGACTTGTCAAGCTTACGTCTAGCGTGCACAGCAAGGTCCCCAAATTCTGTAACCCCGTTACATTTTTTTAAGCTACCTTGCTTTCTATTGCTGCGTACCCACGACATACGCAGAACCACATTCCATTTAGAACAACCATCATCAAAAGAACCCACGAGACCCAGACCCGATGACACCAACTCCCACATCCGGAAAGAGCCGAACTCCGGTCTTCGAGGATGCGCTCGCAGCGCATCCTCCATCACAACTTCCACTGCAACCAGTGGAAGTTGGATCAGTCGCTGGTGGACAAAGTCCACCAGCGCAGAATACACTAGGATTAGAATCGGAGGAACCTTGGCCGATAGCAAGCACCAATGTGCCGGGGAGCTTGGCCGACGAATTGGCCAGGTCATATCGACCTGGCCCCACGGCAGGAAGCAGATGGCCAGACAGCCGTCTGTCAAGTAGAGCGTTCGGGGCGTCCACCCTGAGCATAGTCAAGATGGAGTCGGACGAAGACGACTTGTCCGACCCCGAGGCCAATGAAGAAGAAGCCAGCGATAGGGAATTGCTTGCGCTAAAAGTGAAGCAATTCTGGGACACCACCGATATTGTTAGCGAACATCGACGAAGACGACTAGAGGAACGAGCGGATAGGCTCGTTCTACGATCAACCGGAGCACAGTCCGTTGCAGAAATGGTCGTACAGGAGTATGCCGACCGATACTTGGAAGCGCTGTCCGTAGTAGTTACGGAATACAGGAAGAAGTACCCTAAGGGAACTTCGAATTCAGCAGTCAGCTCGATCGCTGGGACGCCTATACCTAAGAAAGCTCCGCTCAACAAAGGAAAAGGTCGTTGGGATGACCTTTTCACCCCGCAAGCAGTGGCCTCGGGATCGAACCAGCCTCTTGATGAGGCTGCTATGGCAGTATCAGCGCTGCACCAAGCGCGCCAGTTAGGAGAATCTGACGAAGATTATCGTCGTCGGGCCGCGGCAGCGAAACGCGAAAGAATGACTCGCGAAGAGCACCTTGCGCAACCACAAGGTCCCCGATGGGCCCCTGTTAGTGAGTCTACATTAGACCCACCCACTGAGCGTAAGGACACGAATTTGCAACTAGCTGGCACTGAAAGCGTGCCAGCTATTCAAGTACCTCCGGAGGCTAAGGATGGCCGTGTTCCATTAGCGAAAGAGTGGAACAACCGGATCGCTTACCAGCGTCTGAGAAATGCTGATCTATCACGGAGCAAGTTCACGAATTATGACGACCAAGGAGTCGTCTTTGAAGGACATATGCCTGTGGATGAGATGGCGAGGCAATGGGCCTCGCAAACTCAAGGTTCGGATGGTGGGTTAGTAACTGGATTGGAAGCCGTCGAAAAGAATAATTCGACGGCGATAGCTAACGGTCGTCGAGACATGCGGGTTCGAATAAGTGAACCCGCGGAATATGCGCAGCCTCGAGCTCAGACTCGAGGCTATTCAATGCCTGCTCCGATCCGCCGGAGTCAATCAATTGCGGACGGAATACATGCTGCCGGAGAGCAGCATAAAACTAAGATGCATGAGCGATTGCATCAATTAATGCACGAGCGTTTGTCGGTACGACTGTCGCTTCCGGACGGGATGAAATCTCGGCGTGCGGACTCAAAGTCCGTAGGCACTTATAGTGGAAGTGCAAAGTTCGGCGACCTTGAAGAATGGCTGTCGAGCCTCGTCGTGATGCTGGCAGTGAGCCAGTTTGGAGGAGAAGAACGCGACCAAGAGCGCGTTCTGATAACATCCGAGTTTCTCGATGGCGAAGCTCGAAAGTGGTACAATCGCCACGTTATACATGTGAACCGCGAGAAGCAGTTCTGGACGTTTGAAGACGTCGTACTTGGATTGTATGACCGGTTCGTGCTACCCTCAACCATGCAAGATGCTCGTAACGACTTTAATGCCGTTACTTACTCGGCGAGCAAAGGAATACAAGGTTTATATGATGACCTTGTGGACCATGCCATGAATATGGCAGCAAGAACGGACGATTGGACGTTCCTGGAGAAATTCCTCAAGACACTTCCGCGTGAGATGCGGAAGGCATTATTCGATGACGGGCTATCACCCGAAATCAACACGGTCCAAGAGTTCCTAGCGGTGGGCTTAGCACACCAAGCCACCCAGAAGACGGCTGATTACTTTGAGCGGAACATAACCGCTCAGCGAAATCAACCGAGTCAACCGCGGAAACCAGATGGGGGGCGAGTGAACACCCCACAAAACAATTTCAACAGGACTCGACGTGTGTTTGGCGCACTTAATGAAAAACCATACGCCAAGCTAGCGTATCAGGATCAACCGGGACGTGGAGAACAAAAGCTCCACGTCGAGAAACCAGCGATGAAGACAGGAGATCGTCCGCGTTACGATCAACCTAAAAACCACGATCATCACAACCATCCTCCGGGGGAAGTGTGCTTTAATTGTGGAAAACTAGGGCATTTTGCAAAAGATTGCAAACAGCCCAAGAAACAGCGAGCGTTCCTAAGGGCCGCACGTACAGCGGCACCTGACGCGGCAAGTGAGGCGGACGATGAAGACACGTCTCCCGAGGACCCGGACGGACGAGACAATGGACGCCCTGATACAGAGGCGGACAATGAAGACGAAGGCGATGAGTTCGTAGACATGGAGGTCTACGAAAATGAATACTATGCTCAGGACGATGAGACCGAGCGTATGTTTGCAATGACAGAAGTAATTGCGTCAGAAGAACGCAATGATAAACCACCAGTTCGCAAAGTTAAAGTGCGGACGGGGAGGGACAAAATTGCTCGTCCCGTAGTTCCGATAAAGGACAAGGAGTGCCTTGTCACCTACATTAACGTAGGTGGACATGAGGCTTGGACCCTCTGGGATTCCGGGAGTACGACTACCGGACTTACGCCGTCATTCGCTCAAGTGGCCGATATTCGAGTGTTTCCGTTGGAGGATCCATTAATCCTCCAGCTCGGAACTAAAGGAAGTCGGGCCACAGTAAATTTTGGCACGACGGTGGAAGCCGTTCTTCCAGGGTTTAAAGGCAAGGTTTACATGGACCTTGCTAACTTTGATCGATACGACGTGATTATAGGCACGCCATTTATGCGCGCAAACAACGTCGTGCTGGACTTTAACCGTGACGAAGTTGTCGTCAATGGAGTCGCTACACCAGCGACTAAAGTAAAAATGGAGGATACCGATGGCTGAGTTAGACGCCATCGGTCATTGGAGAAACGAAGAGAATGACTAAAAGTCACAGTAGAAGATGATGATGATCCTGATAACGAGGGTAGGCCGATAAACAGCCTACCAAAGGATCACCCAGCACTTCTATTATCCGATGAAGAGTTTCAAGAAACTCTTAAGGAGGGGGATAAGCCACCTCCGAAGAAGAGAAAACCCCAACGACAACAGCAGAAGGCACAACACGAGCCTTCGAACGAACGAGCACGGACTCACGAGCCATGCGAAGAACGCCAGCGTGATAATGAAGCGCGTAAGACGAGCGGGGCCGAGAAGGATACGGAATCAGAGCCGTATACGAATGCGAGTAATCGATCATTTTGGGATAGACCAAACCCACATCCACAATATGAGTGGATGTTCGACCCACGGATGCCGCAAGAATGGAACGCAGTAATAGCGTCAATGCGGGCTCACGAAGGAAGAAATGTAGGCACGCGAGGACAAGCGTACCGAAATCCACGGCCTGAGGAAGTATCGGAGCCAACGGAAATGAATTTCCCGGTGAATATACAACGGGCTAAACGGCCGTTGTATCGGTTACCAGTGAAGGATGAGAGTGACTTTGCTCTCGTAAAACTACGAGCTAGGTTTGATGTTAAACCCAGCAATAAAGACACAGCGCACATTCGCGCTGCAAGAACGGTGAACGGAAAAGGTAAGGCACCCAATGGAGGCCTTACCGCGGAAGATTATCCACGACTTCGACAGCAATGGCATGACGAATTCGAAGATATGGTGGGTGGTACGAAACAACAGCTACCACCCTGGCGGGAAGTCAATCACGAGATTACTCTCGTCGACGATGAGAAACAGTACCAGTACCACGCGCCGAGGTGCCCAATGTCCCTTCGCGAGGAATTCTACGCGAAGGTCAATCGGTATACAGATTCTAAATGGTGGGAGCCTCGTTCGGTAAAGCAAGCAGCGCCGCTGCTATGCATCCCGAAAAAAGACGGCTCCCTGAGAACACCTTTGGACGCACGGCAGCGTAACGACAATACGATCAAGGACGTTACGCCCTTGCCAGACCAAGAAATCATTCGCGAGGATGTTGCCAGAGGGAAGATACGATCAAAGATTGACTTAACGGATGCGTACGAACAAGTACGCATCCTCGAGAAGGACGTACACAAGACCGCCTTTGCAACGATAGCGGGAACGTACGTTAGCAACATAATGCAGATCGGGGACTGTAACGCCCCCGCAACATTTCAACGATTAATGACGTCAATTTTTCGGGACGTCATTGGGAAATTTATGCATGTATACTTGGACGACATATTCATATTTTCGAACTCCATCGAAGAACATGAAGATCATCTTCGAGTAGTGTTCGAACGATTACGCGAACAGTCCCTTTATTTGAAGTGGAAGAAATGCGAACTATATTCGGATCGCGTCGATTGCCTTGGTCATATAATCGACGACCAAGGAATTCACCCTGACGCCGATAAATTGGCACGGATTCGCGATTGGAGGGTTCCACGGAATTACAACGATATACAGCGATTCGTTGGACTGGTTAATTATCTGGGTCAATTCCTCCCAGATATATCCGCGTACACTGGGCCACTAATGGCGATGACCGAGAATGGGTCGCCATTCTATTGGAGACCAATTCATCAACGATGCTTTGAAATGATAAAGCATATATGCTGCACGACGCCAATTATTCGGCCTATTCAACCGAAGACAGACGAACCAATTTGGATTATATGTGACGCCTCCAAGTCAGGCGTCGGTGCGATGTATGGACAAGGACCTACATGGATCCAAGCCCAGCCGGCTGGATTCATGTCCAAAAAATTCACTAATGCACAGCAGAATTATGCTGTGCATGAACTCGAGACCTTAGCTATTCTCGAAGCGTTACTTAAGTGGGAGGATAAACTTGTGGGCTATAAAATCCACATCATTACCGACCATAAAGCCCTCGAATTCTTTAAGACCCAGGTGAATTTATCACCTAGGCAGCGTCGATGGATGGAATACATGTCGCGATTTAACTTCGACATAACCTATGTGAAAGGCGAACTGAACAAAGTCGCCGACTGTCTATCGCGATACTTCGAGAGCGATAACCATCAAGATCGTTACGACGTCCACGACTTCGTAGCTGCTGATGCTAGAATCGATCCTACTGGTGAAGATCTACCAGTACCACGATACCATGAAATCGTGGAAAAAGTAGTTGAGATTCGAGCGATGAAAGACGTAGAAATACGTCGAAGCAAGCGTCTTCAAGAACGCCAGGAGGATCGAGATGTCGAGGCTCAAATAATGGAAGCTGCGGCACCAAGTACCGCCTCCGGAACATCGTCACACCCTCAGAAAAGCATGAGTCCAACCGAACGGGAACGTACGGTCGGAGATATTGTTCTCGGGAGGGACACAGTTTCTCCTCCCCCGACAAAACGGATGAAAAGATCCGTCACGACGTTATCCTTGGATACCCAAAGGATAAACTATTTTCAGTTATTCTCGCTAACCCCATGGACTTTCGTACGTTCACCACGAAAGACAATCTCATTTGGACCACGAACGCTACAAATGATAGCGTTCTATGTATACCGCGAGAACCCGAGCTCATCACCACAATTATAGAGCAAGCCCATAAAACTATGGGCCATTTCGGTGCCGAACGGACTACTGAATATATTCGACGATGGTATTGGTGGCCATCACTAGCCACGACCGTGCGTACGTTTTGTAAAACGTGCGAGTACTGCCAGCAGATCAAGACGTCGAATCAAAAACCGTCAGGGAAACTACACTCCCTGCCAGTACCAACTAAGCCTTGGGATTCTATCGGAATGGACTTTATCGGTCCATTTCCAGAATCAAAGGGATATAATTACCTATGGGTAGTAATTTGTCGTATGACGAGTATGGTGCATATGATACCCATACATACGACGATGACAGCAGCCCAATTATCATGGGTATACTTACGGGAGATCGTCAGGCTCCATGGCCTGCCAAGCTCGATCGTAAGCGATCGAGACTCTAAGTTTACGTCACGCTGGTGGCGCGAACTACATAAGTTATTAGGAGCTAAGCTCCTAATGTCGACATCTTTCCATCCTCAGACGGATGGACAAACGGAGCGAGCCAATCGTAGTATTGGCCAGATATTTCGTGCCGTTGTGAGGCATGACCAAAAGGATTGGGTAGATTGTATACCCATGGCTGAGTTCGCGATAAATGCGAGCGTATCGGCTACTACCAAGTTCGCTCCATTTGAGCTGAATAATGGATACATGCCGTCCATGTTGAAAGAGATACGCTCAGACAGCGTAATACCGAAGGGAATTCGAGAGTATGCGGAACGCGCATTGCAGAATATAGCGGAGGCGCATGACGCTATAATCGAAGCGCACGTATTTCAAACGCGCGAGGCAAACAGGCGCCGATCCGCTGGTCCAGAAATAAAGGGGGGAGACTTGGTGTATTTATCCACCAAGAACTTGAACCTCCCCAAGGGACGCGCCCGTAAATTGTGCCCGAAATTCGTCGGGCCCTACAAAGTGCTGAAGGCCATGCCAGACACGTCGAACTATACGTTGGAATTACCTACGGCACTCATGGAGCGCCGGATACATCCAACATTTCATATATCGATGTTGCGCCCATACTACGCAACGAATGATACAATGTTCCCTAATAGAACTCATCCGGAGCCCTACGATTTTGGGGCGCCGGATAATCACGAATGGTTTGTAGAAGACATTTTGGGCCATAGATGGACCCAAAATAATACTGTGGAATATCAGGTTAGGTGGAGCCTGGGAGACACCACCTGGGAACCGCACACCAATTGTAACAAGTTAGCGGCACTGGATCGCTACTTGGAACTACAAGGGGTGAAGAGCGCGTCGAGATTACCGCGACGAACCTAGAATGTGGCGCGGTCATGTGACCACGGCGATCAGGAAAATTACATAACCATCAAAAGTTATGACAGAAGGCTAAATATGTTTGGCGCTAGACGCGCAACCGATTTTCAACCCTCTCAACAACCACAACATGTACCCAACCGCAGGAGCAAATTCAAGCAACGACGCGACTCGGGGCGGCGACAGCCGCACCGACTATCAAAATATGGCCTCGGGATCGAGTCCAAAAGGGGAGGAGGTGCAGGGACGCGCGGAAAGCGCGCCCCCGCCCCCAACCTATATGGGCGTGCAGCCCCAAACATTTCAATACCCATCGGTTGGCCACATGAGCCAACTGCCCCACCAGGGGCAACCGCCCCATCAGGGGCAACAACTATACCCTATGGTTGGCCACATGAGCCAACCGCCCCAGCAGGGGCAACAACCACAGACGGGTGGGTTCTACCCACCGTCGATGGCATATCAACATATGCCATCAATGCAGAGCTTCATGGGGTACCCACCACCGACGTGGTACCCCCAAATGCCCGCCCCAATCGTACCGCAAAATACGCGGTACAACGAGTCAGAGAAAATGGAGGTGGACGACCAAAGTCGTCAAAAAACACCTACTCTACCGGCGCAAGTGGCGCGCAGCGAACCGGCGCGGCAATATGCCGCGCCATATGCAGACGAACAAAGAGGTTCGTTTGCGTCGAGTTCGCGGAGGCCGGCAGACGATCGCGCAGCGTCGTCTGCGTCAAGTTCGAGGAGACCATTCGCAGATGATGGTCTCCTTTCGTCTATCTTGGACCGATTGGAAGACGCGGGTATTC